>JASKGN010017052.1:0-12371 GCA_030556245.1 Falagria sp. GC000072 | reverse complement strand
GTTTTATTTATATTTAACTTCGCAAATAAATGTAACTGCGCAACTATATTTCAAAATTGGAATTCGAGTACATTAGTAGAATTCCTAAAAAATCATAACGCGTTTACAATGAATAATACAAAGTTATCTTTGTTTCAGTTATGTACTCAATATATTATTAATAACTAATCAAATATTGATTGAAGTTAGGAAAGATTAATAATTATCTAATATCATTATGTTTTTAGGACAGATAATGCCTTGCTTCATCGTTATTGTAAACAAGTTTCAATCGAATCTCCCGGAATAGAACAATCTTGCAACTTTGTATTTAACTGCGAAGTCCCCGTTCCTGATGTACCTTCGTATGGCGCCCGAATTAAAGTTGTATGCGCGGGAGCTTGTTATCGTAATCGCAATAGATTATCGTCAGGAGGATCTTTCTCCCCTGCACCTGCAGAAGAAGTACCAAGTCAAACAAATTATGGCATCCGAGATGGAGCTTTATTTCCTGGATACGAAGTATCTGGAGTTATTGATGAGTTAGGAGTTGATGTCACACCTGAAAGTGGTTTCTTCATTGGCCAGAGGGTAGTTCTTTATCCTCATGATGCAATTCCTCATGGTTATTCTGAATTTGTTGTTGTCAGCGACTTAGCTTATGTCATTCCTCTTCCTGACAATCTTTCACTATCTGTTGCTGCTATGCTACCCACAGGAGCCCTCCTGGGAAAAAATGCCGTTTTAGCTGCACATGAGAATGTTATTTCAATACTAAAGGAAAATCCTGAGAGAGATGTAAAAATTTTGATTGTTGGTACTGGAGGACTGGCATTATGGGCATTGAGGATTGCTTCTTTTCATTTTGGCCATTCTGAACACAAAAGCAAAGTTAAAGTTACAGTAGCATGTATGAGAGATGAAGGATTTAAAATTGCTAAAAGTATTCACAAGTAAGATTACAGTGGATCAAATCATTTATAATTAATTTACCAATTGAAATTTGTTTGTTTATAGTGTAAATCTTGTTCAATGGAGTGAAGATTTATATGAAAATCAAATCATAGAAAGAACTACAAATGCATGTAATGGACTTGTAGATATTGTTATCGATTTTGGAGCAACATCAAGAACATTGCACAGATCATTGAAGTGTCTTAACAAAAAGGGCATTGTATTGGTGAATAACGAAGTTGCAGAAAATTTGTTAGCAAGGTTTACACCAATTGCTGAAGAGCAAGACCAAAAAATACAATCTGTAGCAAAAGGTGATGTTGAACAGTTAAAAGAGTTAGTGCAACTTGTATCAACTGATGAGGTATTTATTTTTAATTGTCGTATGGTAATGAATATTGTGTAATATTGTTTATATTTTATGCAGATTGTACCACCACCACATTCAGTGTTTCCTGCAGATCAAGCTTGTTCAGTATTGCAAAATTTAAGCAAGTCAGAAATTCCAGGACGGGCTATTTTAAGATTTCATGATATTGAATAGTTTTTAAGTTTGTATGTACTTTTAATTGTGATTTTTATTATTTCCTGAATACAGTGTTAAGTTGAAATTATATAATGGTGTAAATAGATCTTATGAATTTATAATAAAATAAAGTATGTATTGAAAATACAATTCTCGGTGTTTTCTTTTAAGGAAATCTAGGTGTGGGATTACAAAATGAATTGCAAATGAATCAAATATATATATTAATTCTATCCTTCACTGATTTAACAAAATTTAACAATAACACTATTCACTTATGAAATAACAAATTGCACATTTTCTATAAAAAAACATAAAATTGACTTCATTTCATGTTCAATTACTGACACTACAATGTGAATAAAATCTTGAGTATTATCTGCTTACAATTTCATGCACTTGTGCTTCCCTATTATCACTGATGTTAATCTAAATAAAAACTGATAAGAATTGCATACACGTGTATGAAGAGTGTGACTGTCTACAATAGATTTATGTTTACGGTAAATTATTTGCATGTTGATATGCAGAATTGAATAATCCAAGTCGCTGCTTCTGTTTGCGTTGCTCAGCCATTTGATCCTTAAGTTCCATTAATTGCTGCGATAAATTTGTAACAAGAACTTGTGTAATATCCAATTGTGATTGTAAACTGCGAAGTTCTATTTGCTCTACGTCATGTTCCACAGAAGCTAAACTCATAGCTCTCAACCGTGGAAACCAATCTAAATTCGATGACTTTACCATAGCATAAACGTAACTTTCAGGGCCAGTAAATTCCGTTGGATCTTTTACTTTAATCAATACGATGAAGTATAAGTAATGCCACATGTTATGTTCACATTTAATGTGTTCTTCAAAACTGACGGTTTTGTTATCGAACGCTGATCGATTTAAACCACAGATAAAACATGTGTTCTTCAAAATCAATTCTTTCTGTTGTTTTTCAGACCTTAAATCTGCAAATGTATCAATGATAACACCAAAAATAAGATTCAAAACAATAATAATGACAACAAAGAAGAACAATAAATCGTAGACTACACGGGCAACAAATAAACCTTCTGAACTGCTTGGGGCACGTAAAATATCGCCAATGCCTCCTCCATTACGCAGACCTTGATTGAGCGTGGTTACAATACACATAATTAAAGAATCGCATGCTCTTTCACGAACTTCTCGATGACAATGCAACTGTTCATGACCTGCATGGGCAGAGTATTTGTCATGAACGCTCTCGCAATTGAATTCATCTGCAGGTCCAATATGCTTGGCATCCGTTTCGTCATCCACACTGAGCATGAAATCATCTTTGAAGAACATATATCCAATTATTGAAAACATGTAAACAAGGATAAGAGCCAAAACGGCAGTGAGAATAATTGAACGACCATTTCGTGTGACTGAGCGAATAACATTGAGTAAAGTTTCTTCTCGATAAACCACATCAAACAACTAAAAAACAAAACACATAAATACATTGAACATCAACACTGTCTACTACTTTTAGTTACCAGAACAGAAAAGAAAAAAGGATGCATAAGTATACCCAACATACAAAAAATTAAGTACGCTAAGTGATACAGCAACTCTGCATCTGTTAAGATTTGCTGATACGTTTTAGTTAAGGTACCATGATTGCCCATAATGCTGACTAGATGTATTCCCTTGAGAAAAACGGTTAAAGTGCCCAATATTGCTAAGGTTGGTTCAGGGCCTAATGAGAATATAAAACGCAAAATTGTTGATGCAACAAATGTACGTATTCCGGTTTCGCGAGGTAGTGTTATAACAATTGCTGCTGCTGAGGTCATAGCAGCCCAGATGAGTGCAGATACAGTTGAACTGAGTTCTGAAAAAGAATTGTAATTAATAAAATAAAATTACAAATTTATTTTCACACTTACTAGGTACTGTATCATTAAAAGGATAAAAAACGGCCACAATGAGATTGATTAAAACTGCACAATTAAAAAGGATGTTGCTCCAGAGTGACATGTAGTTGCTGACCCAGAATAACAATGGTTGAGCTATTAAAAATAAAATATTATTTAACTGAAATAAAAATTATAATTTCATTAGTTTTACCTCGAAGTTTCTTTTGCCATTTCATTTCATTGAACATTGCTTCAGCCCGATCAAAGAATTCAGCAACCTTAGAACCCTGATCATCTCTTTCTGCAGTGGTTAAAACTTTGTATTTTGTATCAGTCGTTATATATTCGCATATTTCTGGGATTGGAAACACAATCTGTTCCAGAGTTCGATCATTTCTAACAATTTCAATCTGCGCAGTGTGTGTGGCATAATACAATAGAGCCAATTGTGTTTTCGCTTCGTTCCCACCATCAACTGGTTTAAGTAATGCAGCAAGTTCTTTATTATGTTGTGCTAGTTGATGGCATAAAATGTATATATTATGTCCAACTTCTCGTGGAGATACAGCTGATCCATCATCACCAGGAGAATTTTCTTCCTCATCATCTTCATCTAACGATTCCTGATGATATGCCCGACAAGCAACATCAACTAATTGTTTCGGATTCATATTATACAAAATCCTTTCTGCATTTTCGCTATCACCTCGACTTTCCATGATAGCAAGCAACAATTTAGATGCATTATTCTTTAATTCCAATACAAGATCCATTCGAGATTTACCCAATGGATTTATATCATTGAGAATGAGCGCAGTTATAATATCCAAACCATTCGATTCGTGCGTAGCAATGCAATTTTGATTTTCATGACAAGGTCCTTGGCAATACTCCGTTAATGTTTCTAATGTTTGATTTATTAAACTTACATTATTCTCATTGATATACAATCCTAACAATCCAAGTCCTCCAGTTGTTGAACCACAAATGCAATCCAAAAACATGAGAGTTTCCGATACGAGATTATAGTTGGTTTTATTGTTTTGATTGCGAAGAAGATTTTGCAATGAAGGATTGTGATTTTCACAAAGGAGTTGTAAAAATCTTAAGATTGGCTGCATAATAAGTACTTTCGTCGACAATCCACCTTGTTCTTCACGTTCGCGATGCTTCTCGAGTTTTTCAGCAAGCATATCTTCAAATGCTGAAACTGTTCCAACAATCATTGCGCAATTTTCATCGCCACTCGCCCCAATACTCCGCACATTAGCATAGCTATGTGAAGTACAATCAGCCGCACGGCTCAATTCATCTCGTAATTCTTCAGTTATTAAAATCCCATTAGATTTTCCTCCTTGCTTACGAGTAGATTTATCTATTTCTTTCCCATCTTGTTTGTCTTCGTGAGCTTTCGCAGCAATATCAGATGTATTTACACTAACTGTGGACTTAATTTCTTGCTGAGCATCTCGCATCTTGTCATAAAATACTTTAAAGAAGGCTTGACTAAGATCGCCACCTAAAAGTTTATTGAACATGCTACGTTGTATAATTGGATTTCCTCCTTCAAGCAATGCAATGCCCAATTCCACTGCTTCGTTGAAGATGGAAGATGAATTAAGTGATTTGATCACTAATTCAACAACCAGATCTGAAGCTCCTTCTTTATCAAGGTGTGTTTGAACTTCATGAAGAGTCCTACATGCTCGGCTAAGTATCTTTGCACCAGGTCCATGCATTTGCGAAGAGACTTGTACAGATATGACATCAACTTCATTCTTTGGCACGAAAGCTTTGCCAAAGTAACGTGTAAGTAAACTGTTTCTTAGCATATCACCCTAAAAGAATGTATTTTTATTAATTTTGTCATATTTATTTATAAAATATTTAAAATACCGCTATGTTTTCCGTCTATAAATGATGGCATGAGAATACAGAAAGATAAGAATTAAAATATAAATATAACAAACATGGGGTGGGTTGAATCTATTGAATATTAGATGTATATATTGACAAATAGCATACCTTTTCGCCATATTCTGGATCAATGGCCATCATTTCTCTTAAAGTTTTAAGAACTTTGACGCAAAGTTTTTCTTCTTTTTCTTCCAGAAGTTTCTCAGTGTGCTTAATGAGTCGACGAATAAATCCACCACTTTCACATTTTTTACGTGATTCCGTTCCTGGTGGAAATAGCAATTCTGGCCGATAAAGAACATCAACCAAAAGAGATAACTCAGATTGAACCAGAGGTTTCAGTTGATCTTCTAAGAGAGATACAATATCTTGAAGTCCTTCAATTATGCTTCGATCTAAGCGCATTAGCTATAAAATTTAATTAAGGCAATAAATAATTTTAAATAAACGTTATAATAATTACTTGTGATTGTGATCGTTCCATTTTTGGCAATTTACTTGCTTGAAGCCATTTACTCGTTTGCCTCGTGAGAATTGTTGCTTTATTGAACATTGTTGCAACTTGGCTCTCCAAATCCAAAGGAATTGCTATTCCACGATTTTTCGCTGTAATAATACACATACTTAAATGTAATACATTTTTCAACAACGTTATTAAAACTGACCAACTTCCGAAAGAGTGCGAATACAGTTTTCAACATTAAAGCGCTGTGAAGCAGCTAACCATGGACACTGGGATACTCTAAATGCCGATTGCAATAACTGTACAAAGATTGGTTGTCGGGTCTGCAAAATAATGGTTGCAAAATGTATTTAACAAGTTCATAGATAGAAATACTGTAAATATGTTTAATGCATACGATTTTTCTACCCAAACCAACTATTGTGAATTAGTACTAAAGTACAATTAAAGTTATTATTAGTATGGCTGCACCAGGAAAGAAGCATAATTAACTATATGTAGTACTAAATAAATAACAAAACAAATCAAACCGACCATCCCCAAATTACTTACTTCAGCAGAAGGAAATGGTGAATGTTTTAGAGGACATACTGCCGCAAAGGGATCGTAGTCATCCACAGTAGAATCACTCCAATAAACCCTTGCTTCATGCAGATGTTTCTAGCAAATAAGACAAATAAAAATCCACCACCCATACTTATACAGAACACGAACTATTTATTCTTACATAACAAATAAAATGCCCAAATTATATATAGCAAAGCAAAAAGAAAGCAAAATCATTTATGATACTTGTCCCCTTTTAATATATGTATATAAATACTCTGATCATGCATTTTATAATTGATTGATTCAAATTCATTACCTGCACGGTTGTACTCTGATCCGAAAAAGGACTGCTAAAAAATGTTGAAATGATATTCATGACACCATTGGTGACATAATTTTCTAGGGCTTTGTCATGATGTTTTCTGTCGATTGGAGCTGTGGCAATGTCGGCCATATCAACGAGGAAAGACTTCTCAAAGAGACTCCACATATGATTCGAGGTATAGATCTCCTTCATTTCTACTTCAGTGTCGATATAACAATGGTTGAGGAAAGCTACGTAGGCTTCTTTTACTTCAGGAATGCAGTCGCGATGTGTTACCATTGAAACAATATCGTCCAAAGGAAGGAGACTATGGCACTTGATTTCGGTGTATACATTTTTACCCATTGTGCAACAAGCTAAAAGTTTTACTAGTTCAACGTGATAACGCAATGGACTACCTTCATCCATGCTATGGCGTTCCGAACGCATCATTTCTATGAAATGATTGAAGGATGCTTTATCATTGTAAAAGACTAGGACGTCTTCACTAGAATTTATTAACTGAAATGGTATTTAGTTCAAGTTTTTGCATGGTAAATCATAATCAATCACTTACTTCTTGCATAACTAAATCTTGACATTTCCTTATAAATTGATTTTCTGCTTTTACGATTGTCTGAAGGAACTTTAAATATTGCACATGACGACCGTGACTTTCAATGCAATGTACGAAATGTTGTATTACTTTTTCATTGACTTCATTGCAAAGAGTCGAATTATTTTGAAATATTGCACATACAGTTTGAGCATCCCTGATCTACAATAATTGTTAACATTAATCGTTCTATAAAACAACGAGGTAAATCATACTCACTCCAGGATTTAAAAACAAATCTAAATGTTTATACAGCAAAACTTGATTTTGTTGATTTCCTAAACAGAAATTCTGTAAAAACTCATGAGCTAAACGCATCAATTCATTCATTCGGATGTCCTCCTTTTCATCATAAGGAATTTGCAACAAATCCAAAACTACAGTGTGAACACCAACATTCCGCAACAGCCTCTGTTCATGTTTACGTGGCTTGACTAATGTCACATTTCCTTGTGTACACAACTTATTCATACGTTTAAGTATTAATTGTATCTTTTTATATTCGTCAGCTTGCTCGGGATATAAAGGAGGTCCTACATCCAAATTAATCGCAGATCCTTTCTTCTCTAGAGTACTTAAAGCTGGTGGTGTTTTAACAACAGTCGTTTCAAAGTCATCTTCTTTATTCTTTTTCGTCGTTGCAGTATTGTGATCTTCATTTCTGGATTTATAAACCCACAATTCTGATTTCTCAACACTTTGTCGCAAAACATCTAAATCAGCTTTAATTTGTTTATAAGATTCAACATCGCTATCGGATACAAGAAGTTGCACTTGTCTAAAAGCTTGCAAGACTTCTTGGCGTTGACTAAAGTGCCTAAATAGTAAATGCAATGCACCCGATACCAATGAAGGGTAGTCATGCATAGTCAGATGAAGTAAAACGCGTAGAAATGTCCGGCCACCATGGCCATCCAAATCTAAAACAGCACATTCTTCGCTACTGCCGAAGATTCCCTCAGCCTGGCTTCCAATCCATTCTAAATCAATGCTTTTGTTACTCAATGCAGATAATTCTGAACCACTGCGTTCAGATTCATCGAATTCTTGTTTGAATATGCTTAGAAGACAGCTGATGCGATAATCCAGACGTACATCGAGTATAAACTTGAATTTAAAGATAAATAAGCATAAAAGCAATGATTTTTTTTAAAGAATAAAAATGTTGCTACCTGAAGTATCTCGATTATTTTTAATTTTGTATCCATGACAAGCGGATATTCCTTTAAACTAGTTTTTCCATGTTGACTACCATTAGGTGAAACAACTGAACGTCCAACAGGACCCAATGCTAAAGAAGTCATAACAGCACCCATGTCTCCAATAGATCGTAAAACACCACCTTCAGCTATTAAAAAAGTTATCAGTAATAAGGTAAACAATAAGGATTTGCATATATACATATAGTAGAGCATTAGTATAAGTTAAAAGTGTTTCCTGTAATTACTAAATGCAATTAGAAAACTTTGTTTGTAGAAAAGAAAAATGTGCACTTGCGAAAATAATAAAACTACATTTATAAAATCATGCATTTTAATATACACACGAGTTGTTACCTCGTTTAGTAGTTCGCACATTTTCCTGTTCATGTTCTTGAGCTACATACAAAATAAAGTTATTAAAACATACCTAGATTAAAATTAATTGACAAATACTCACACTCAACATCACCTAAAGGCAAACGACCGTCAACAAAGTCGTTTTCCGACACACAATCCAAAATACTAAGCAATGTTTTAGTTAGTCTTAACAAATCAGAAAAACTATAAAAACCAAAATAAATTAGTTCTCTAGCCAATTTAACTACCTGGAAAACAGAACGCATGTTAATATGCTTTAGTAATCACAAAATATTTATCATCCACCTCAAATGTTAACTTGTTCTGTTCTTGATCTGCAAAACTCCACATTTTTGCAACGACATTGCAGAGATAGTCTTCAACGAAATTAATTGTAGAACCAAATTTGCGTTGAACTGCTTCTTTATTCTCATCTGGCGATGTATTACGATCATAATCGTTGATTGACATTTTTGAAGAGATTTCCGACCAAAGTCTTGCATATTTTACTGGTGTTACTGGTTCCTGAGGATCTCGATCAACATGCAAGTGTAACATTAATCTACAGAACGATGCTCTTAATTCATAACTGACAGATTCATCAGCCATGCATTTTAAAATTAAATCAATATCCAATTGTTCCGAGAGTATGTTTAATGCAAGGTATTGTCTATTCAGACACATATTTGAGAACAAATCCAATTGATGTTTATAATAATCAAGAATAGCTTGATCATCTCGTAGACCTAATTTAGCATTGCGACAAAGCTCAGGAAGACTCATTTGACTTTTGCCATTATTCCAAATTAGAATTACTTGACGCTCCTCGATGTGTTCCTCAATGGATTCAAAGTCTTCGTCGTCTTGAGTATCAGACAATAAAATTGTTTCGTGGTTTTCAATAGCAGTATCTATTAGTATGTCGCGATTTTTCTCGCTCAGAACACTTTTGCAAATTAATTCTTGTGTAACTGGTATTGCTTTTCGATTTGATATGCAAAGATCTGACAAGTAATCAAGAAAACGACTCTCCCAATTCTTCATATTCTTTCGGACTAAGCCAACAAAGGTTTCGATTTCTGCAGCAGTGATATGCTTTTCTAAAAGTTTACGGTTGTTATGTAAGAGTGCTGTGATTGTATCTTCTGCTAATATATCATAGCCGATTTGCTTTTGCATGAATCCAAAGTGTTTGGCAATGTACTCCTGAAAAAGAAACAATTTTGAATTAATTGGTGTATGTTATAACTGGAAATCTTCTTACTTGATTTTTTCTATAATCCTGTTGGCTTAATCTAAGAATACGATAGCAAAGCCTAAATATATATTTATATGGCGCATGACGCTGATCATTCAGTTCCTCAATCTTAAGAAATGGTGGCTTATTATCAATAGAAGTAAATGGAGCTTGCAGAATTTTAAATAATTGCTTTAATATAGCCTGTTCTCGAAGTAACTTTTGTCGATCCCTATTTGGATTTGTTACAAGCAGATCAAGAGCTTCCGTTTTATTCTGATCATTTTCTAATTCAGCCACGAAGTAAACAATATCTTGCAAAAGCGTGGTAACAGCTCTACGTTCATTGTGAGATATTGTTCCATTCTCTAGCTTGCTTGATAAAGACGAGAGCACTTTACAAGCATCATTTGCAAAATCTAAATCACGTACTTCAACAGGAGATACAGAAATCAATGCAAAAGCTTCCTTATCCTCTTTCATCAAAGCACATCCAACTTTCGACATAACAGGTTTCTCTTCATCCTTGTCAATAGGAATCGAAGTAGAATGTACCCAAGTATTAGAATACAAGTGATGCAATCTGACATAACTGGACTGTGGAACTAATGAATCAGCTCTAGTTAGAGTTGTTGGATCTAACTCAAAAAGCGATGCTATTTCGTTTGAATAAGCAACGGGGACTAAATGATAAACCTGCGATTCTCCAGAAGAACCTAAATCAGATCTTAATTTTGTTCTCATTGGATCCATGGTTTGATCCATGTCCACATCAGCAGCAAGATATTGTCCAGTAGCCAAATGCTTAAATCTAAACAATGAATTCCAATGTCCTGCACCTCCTCGACAAGGATCATGTTGTACAACTTCAATTTCCCACAGAGCTTTACTGCTAGTAGCAGCAGTCGCAGAAGTTCTGCCAGTCGTTCGCAGAAATACATTCTGTGTCTTTTTATATTCATCCATTGTTAAAAATTTTTCTTGTTCAGCATGAAACAAACGAACAACATCTCCACCTTTAAGTACGTCTTCAGCATTTTCGCGATGCTCCAGAAAAAGAGTTATTTTCCAAGATGTGCTACCATTTACTACATTAACTTCCTTGCAACCTGGATTATCAGGTAATTCATGGCTAGCTGCTACATGCAGAACTTGCTGACCAGCATTGACAGGATTTAGTATTACTTTATCACCCAGAACAATATTATCACCATTGGCACGAAGTTTATAAAAAGGCAAAATATAAAACCATGAACCTTCATTTCCATTACCATCTAAATATACTCTCATTGCATTTTTTTCTAACAGAGCTGGTAAACGTTTATTTACTGTGAGATACTTATTAGACTTGAGATGCAGAAGCTAAAATATTAAATATGAAAATTCAATTTTCTACAACTAATTAAACTGAAAAATAATTTACTTGAACAACAGTTCCATATGGTACATTGGATCCAAGCATTTTCTTGTGCTCACTATCATTTTGTTTCTTTTCAATCTCGGCAGCATGCTAAAATTTAATTAAATAATTTTTATACTATAAACCTGCTAATGTTTAATTCAATTTATTATACTAGCAAATATATATTACATGAAGTCTTTTCAATAAGCCAGCATCTGTGTTAGAAGTCATACTTTGCTTGGCTGCTTTCCAGAATTGTTTTTGAGCAGAATATCGATTCATAGGACATATTTTGAATAAGCAATCTATTAACACATATAAAAACATTAAATGTCTTTCTTCTATAATTATATCCATTAAATAAGTGAACTGTACCTCTAAACTTTTTGGGTGGATTTGTTAAATCACCTGCCTCGGGACATACTACACATCGATCATCAACCAGACTAAAAATCAGAGAGACAAATAAAATAGTCACTTAATATTTTTAATATAAGAAATATGTTTACCCAAGAGTACTGAGGAATCCACTAACATTGCCTTCAGCATACAAGGAGACTATGTCTCCAAGATGCAGTAGGCTCGAGTTACCAATTTCAACCATTGTTTTGCAATGATAATTAAATGCACTACTTAAAAAAGATTATCGAATCATATACCATCATCGTTAAACTACTTTCTTTTTTAATACTGAAATAAAAACAAGACACGGTTTAATTTGATAAATAACTATGAGTAGAATTGTCAAGATTTAACTGGATTTTACCCACCATGAAAACGAAGGCGACGGAGGCGATTAGGGTGGCCGCTTCAAGCGCTAAAAACTTGAATAGGTTTCTGCATGTGGACACGTTATAATTTAAAATTCTTATACATTATGTAAATATTCTCTTTGAACGTTATTCAGTGGGAAAACAAATTTTCGACACTTATAAAAGATTCAAACACATGTAGTAATTAATTTTTATGAACATTATTAATGTTGAAT
>JASKGN010017039.1:0-26215 GCA_030556245.1 Falagria sp. GC000072 | reverse complement strand
GAATGTTATAATACCATTTTGGTTTTTGATAGCATCAAATTTAAAATTTTATTTTTAAATAAATTTTGAAGTGTCATATTTACTACAGTGAAAGTCCAACTTTTAAACCTGATTTATTAGGTTCGATAATAAGAATTTATTAGATTTAAAACTAAAACTATATTTTAAAACTGAATTCAACTTGAATAAATTATAATCATCAAGATTTGTTATTTTCTTGGGAAATTGACATTTACAGTAATCCGTTAATTAAATTATCCAGGGATTAACCGTAATGGAATTTACACCTAACAATTCGCGATAAAATTGATGTCAGTAAGTCATCAGATAAGACATACTCAAGCCACCTTCAAATTTTGTTGATGATTTTCGTTTTATTGGTTTACTTAGAACACTATCTTATCGCATAGATATATCTGTTAATTAGATATATAAAAAAGTGATGTTTAACTGCATATTGAGTTAAGTCAGTTACATATAAGTCTAGGAGAATTCTGTGAGTAGCACATTTAACATACCAGAGTAAATTGTGTACAAAGAACCAGTTCATTAAATCATTAATCAATTGAAGTTAAGTCGAATTGTTAGGGAACACAACAACGGGACGTGGCCTTATTCATTAAGTCCTAGCTGCTCATTCATCTGGCACTTGATTGTTCAACTTCAAACTTGCTCTGAACTTGTAAAAAGATTGTTGTTAGATGCACTTTGAAAATTAACAATTCAGAAATTAAAAACTGCGTAATAAAATAAAGTGGCGCCGGTTTAAGTGTTTCCATTCATGTGTAGCTTACACTAACATGTCTTCACCTCTGGACAAAATGAAGACCTTCTTTGGTATCGGAGACAAACAAGATTTGGAAATTTTAAATGAACCTCAATTAGGATTCAAAATTTTTTATTATCCTGAAAGAAAAAGCATTGGGATCAAAGTTATTGCAGCAAGAAATTTACCGACTAATATTGGAGTGGCCAAACCAAAGGGATACCTGGTCAAAGTTAGTAGTGTTTTGATGATGGTAATGCAGATTTCTAATTTTACTTTTAGGTTAAAGTTTTTCCAGGAAAGGAAAAATTTGAGACTCAAGTTCTCCAAACTAATTGTCCCTGTTTTGAAGAACATTTCATGTTTGCATTGGGTATATCACACTTGGGACAACTTTCTGGAAAATTTGCTACATTTACAATTTATGCTGATATGGAAGGAGGTACTCCAACGCAAAGACAACCATTGAAAAAGAAACTTTCTTTGAGGGAGCAGTTTGAATCTTTTGTTGGTGGGGGGAATACAGAAGGAGAAACCCCAACTCGTCTGCAAAAACCCAGAAGGACTGATAGTGCTCGTCTTACACTAAATAACAGACGAACAGTTGGTGCCATTCAATTTAATCTAGATAAAAGTATTTTTACTGAGCGGGGAAAAGGTGGTGCATATTATACTCCTGATATTTGGAGAACTATAACTAATATTACCAGTGGGAAAGTTATAGAATCAGTAAGGCCCTTTCAAAATCTTAATTTTCTCAGCTTAATTTTGACCTTTTTTTTTCTGTCAGAGAGAAAGCAAAAAAGGAAGTTTAGAAGTAATCATGAGATATTCGAATAGTGAGGATGGAAAGAACGACATGATTCAAATTTCCTTGTCCAAATTCAGATGCAGTATGGCAACTATGCAAGAACATGAACAACTCGGAGGTGAGTCATCAGCAAGAAAATAGATTTTACGATCTTTATAATTCGTTACAATCATAAAAATCTAGAAATTACTGTTGTTATTTTAAACTTATGCTTGGTGTAATTCCTACAATTGCTTTTCAAATTTAAGGCAATTTATATTTAAAAATGGCCACGCACGAGTGTGACGTTGTAGTGTCCAAATGGAAAGGGGATACTTTCAGTCCTACCATAAGTATGAAAATCGCCCCGGATTCAGCCACAATGATCACCACCATTCACAATTATAATTTGGACAAAACGAAGATTATTTTAAAATTGAAAAGTCGCAATGCTTTACAGCAGAAGACTGAATTGGGTACGATTGTAATTGATAAAAATAACGAACTTTTCATGTCTGTTATCGATAATCCTACCATGGTTATGTCAAAAATATTGGATTTTCACTGAGGATGTTTTAAAAATGTTTTCATATACTTTATTAATTTATATTAAAAATATATTATGTATATTACAGTAACACACTGTATAAAAATAAAATGTAAAACTGAAACTACAGCTGAAACTGAAGAAAGTCAATCTGCTTCTACCTTCATCATCTTTTGGAACACTAACAGGACCGTATTTAAAACCTTATCTTAATCCTTGTGTATCTCTAAACTAATTTAAGATTCCTCCTCTGAACAAGGTAATAATATCTTGGCATTGATTTATAACTGGTTTAAGTTCATTGTGCACCCGTCTGTCAGATATTGGTTTTAACGACCTGAATCTGACTTTTTCATTGTTTTTATAGCTATTAGATTTTTTCATTCCTTTTTTAATTTTGAAATAATTATTTATTTATTAGTTTATAATTTTGTTTACTGCAGTTTTCTTAGAAGACTAAACTGGATTTTTAAAATTAAGATATAAAAGAAATTTATTAAATTTTAAAATGTTTCAAGAACATACTCGAAGAGCAACTTTTAGAAGAAAGAAAAACAGTAGATAAAGATGCATCATTTGATTGTTACGAGATGTAGCTTAAGAAAAATACTCCTGCTGAGCAACTGCGACACTCGTATTGGTGTTTTTACTCACTGGACTCTCAGAGTTCAGTGCAGGTCTCAGTCAAACTCAAGCCTGCATAGCGTGTTTGTAGTGTTACTCAGCCATTCTCTCAGTAATTTAAAATCGCGGGTGTCTTGTGTTTTATTCTTCTTAAATTAAATTCACTTTTTATTTATTTCATTTTGTGCAAATATTATTTTAAACATCTAATATTTTTAATAATGTAAATAATACCAGAATTGTTTGTTTATTTTTTTAAATTATTTGCAATATTTAAATAAATACTTAACACATTTTAAATCAAATTGAATCACCGTTTTAAAGATAAATATTAGAAATCGTAAATAAATAAGATAAATAAATAAAACCAATATAAAATAAAGTTAAAACACCTACGATGTGCAACATTTAATCAGTTTTTACTTTATCATTGTGTCAGTTTATTAGTGATAAATTATTACGTGAATTAAGCCCCTTTTCAAAATGACTTCAAATCAATTTGTGAAATAATCATTAAGGTGCTATGACAAACATATAACAAAAAAAGCAGTGATAAAATTTTTAAATATGAAGAAATTAATTTATATTTTAGTTATAATTACTAGTAAAAGTTATATACTCAGTGCTGTTAATAATGATAAACAAACAGTAATTAAAATTGATGGGATGCACGAGGATAATTTCGTATGTAACCAATTAATTTTACTTTTTTTTAAATCTGCTTTTTTAACAAAAAGTTCAGAAATTAATAATCTATCAATTTGTAAATTACTAAAAAATTAATAGTAAAAAAAATTAACAACCCTAGAGTCACAGAACGCTATGAGAATTCAGTCACCAAACTTTTTCCAATTGAAAAATTTTTCGTAAAACCCAATATAAATTTTAATTTCTCTAAACAAATATTCTACCTGTAAACAAACCCAACCAAAATAAACATATTCTAAAAATACAAAATTGCTTTTCTCTTTCCGATGTAAGTGAAAATCAGTGCAAAATAAATTGAACAGATTCACTATAAAGAGTAATTAGCATCTTATATACTTCTGACGTCTTAATACAAGTCCCTACCGAGCATTTGAACATTTTGTTTATTAACTTGTTTGATTTATTAACCAGTTGTTTTGTTAAAAGCTGTTTAATTGGCAATTTATTTATTGCTACAGTATCATCGTTGTATCGATTGACTCATAAATCGTATTGCAATAATTAATTATCAACAATAAAAAGTGTCTATAGCTCAATACATGTGTAATCTTGAGAAGTCGTAGATTAGAATATCGCGATGTCGGACGTTGAACGTCGCCCCGACCAGTTATTACAAATTAGTATTAAAGTAATATTGTTTCACATAAAACGTTTTCTTCTTATTGATAACAAATGATAACGTAGTTAATATCAGGAATGAGTTTACTTTTGCAGAAAATTTATTGTTGTATTAATAAGTATAATATATGAACAAAGGAAATCAAATTTTCAAATTATATTTTTGATATGTAATATGAAACAATAACAAATGCATTATTTCCAAGAATAATATAACCTTTTGCATCCTCCTGCGCATTTTCTATTTCCTGACGCCCACAAACAGCTGTTTTAAATCAAAAAGAAAGCAACATCCAAACTGAATATTATTTCCAAGATAAAAGGAAGATTAAATAAACATTTCATGTTTTAAAGTTAAATTATTGCCATATCATAACTTAAGTCAAATTTATCTATAAATAACACCTAAGAAAAGTAAAAATTTTAATAATAACAAACAGAGAAATGAATTTATTAAAATATTTAGTAACTTCACAATGTTTCTGTAGAAATATGCATTAGTTAGCATCAGAGTTCTTAGAAAAAAATATCATGTTTTTTCCTGGTACCTTATTAAGAGAATTTTACTGTGTAATGTATTAAACTATTGAATAATTTATGAATGCAACTAAACAATAAAATATAAAGGAAATTACTGATTGAATGAAAGCGATCCTCCCACATACAATATTAACAACAAATCAAACACTAAACTATGTTAATCAAGCAAGCAGAAGATTTTAACTAGAGCAATGATCCAAATTAAGAATTATTGTTTCTGCCTTTTAGAAAATAGGTCATGAATCCTATCAGCATAAATATTTGCACCTTAAATTACACAATCAAATGAGCATTTGACTGTCAGTCTACCATTGATGATTATATGATGTATCTATTCATGTTGACAGTATTTTTTACTTTCAACTACTCACCTATTTGGCCTTAGCCTATAAACATACAACATTTCCATGATTACATCAATTACCTTATCCTACCTTTGATTTCTGCACAGCATATAAAAATAAAAAATATGAATTTTAATTTGTTAACATTTTGCAGACATTTCCTAATCACACAATAACCGGAAGAATAACAAAATGGTCGCCTTGGTCTAAATGTGATGCTTGCCGACAACGCCGTTCGAAATTGTTGCTTTCATCCAAATTCGAAAAATCATTAAAACAACAAGTCATGAAAATCGAGGAAAAGCCATGTAAACGTCTCCATTGTCTGCGTCAGTGGCAGAAAAAGCGATCAAGAAGAAGAATGCGAATTATACCAACTGAAAATTTTGAAGATAGTTTTAAGCCAAAAGAATTAAATACTGGGATGAAAAAGCAATTGCCAGTGAGTGAAAAGTTAATTTAATTTCACATAAATATTTCTCTAATGACTGTTTTCAGATGATTGAAACTGAAGAAAGATGGTTAAACAAACACCGCATCTGGAGTAAATGGTCCGCTTGGTCCAAATGCTCGAAGACATGTCTTACTCAGAGGTACAAAGTCTGCCGCAAATTTGGCAGATGCCGGAAAACCAAGAAATATGAATCGGCTCTATGTTACATTCCGAACACTCAATGTGAAATCCAAGTTAACAACATCCTTGTAAATTATGTCTCCAATGATTATCCTACACTTCCCATTACTACTACCACGACAACCGCAAGACCAACTACAAAGCCGCCAAAATTTAAACCACGTATTGCCAGATTAAAGAAATTCTGTGGTATGCCATTGCGGAAACATCACATGCTTAAAATCAAAGGAGGATCGAATGCAAACAAAAATTTGTGGCCATGGCATGTTGCAGTTGTTAATGACAGAAATGTAAGTAAAGCAAAGATCATAAAACTCAATTTATAAAAATATTTTTAAATACAACTTTATTTTTAATTCGGAGTTTGGGAAAATAAACAATTTGCAGAAAGTGAGAGACAGAGAGCAAAAGCATTGAGTTTAAATCAATATACACAAGTGCAGTGCCAAGAATAAACGCATTAAGTATGATATGCACATTGCAGGATGCTAATTATGTGCGATGCGTGAAATGCAAATGCAAATTTAGTCCTCTGTTTGGTGTACACAATAATATTCTCTGCAACACCTTACAATCAAGGTCAGACCAGTACTGGCAATTCGATCTCTTCGTTTCCTGTCTTACACTTTTTCTTTGTTCTTTGTTAATCATGCAAAACAGACTGGTGCCTTAGTAAATTTAAAAATTAAGTCCAATAATTATTATAAACACCATCCTCATATTTAAAATTCATTTTAGGAAGTTTTCTGTGGTGGAACATTAATTGCCCCAAGATGGGTTCTCACTGCAGCCCATTGCATTCGTCATGAAATAAAAGTGAGAATAAACGAATTTGATTTGACACAACCTGATGGAGAAATCGAAATTCCTGTGATATGGTTTCGAAGACATCAACGTTTTAATGAGAAGAATATTGACAATGATATTGGACTTTTGTACTTAAAACGAGGTGTAAGAACTCCGGTTGCTTGTTTACCAAAATTACAACCTTCTCAGAACGATATATGTACTGTCCTTGGTTGGGGAGCAAAAGATGCTAATTTGGGAGGACATCACATACTACAAGAAGCTATAGTAAAACTTCACTTTGTTCCACTTTGTTTTATGTCATTTAATTTAATTCTTTTGTTTTAGTTGCCAATTGTTAATAATTTAACTTGTCATAAGGCATATAAAGATTATTATCTTTCTTCCAACATGTTTTGTGCTGGCTACATGTCAGGAAGTGCTGACACTTGTGCAGGGGACAGTGGCGGAGGCTTAATGTGTAAAAAGCCAAAAATTGGCAAGAAAACTGGTGGTTATACTGTTCAAGGCATTACAAGTTTTGGAGATGCTTGTGGCAAAAGAAATAGATATGGAATATACACAAATGTTGTCAATTATCTTAATTGGATCAATCAAACAATAAGTGAAGGGCCTAAATTTGTTCGACATTCGAGATTGCAGCGATTTAATGGAAGAAGATATTAACAAACTATCAAAATAAATACTAATATTTGTATACTCATATTTTGATACAACTTTTTTGTTTTGTATTTATTTATTTATTTTTCTTACTTTTCTATTGCTAGTAATCAATTACTTAATTCATATTTTGATTAATAAGTCATAGAAATATTAAGAAGAAATGCAAATTAACTAAGCCAGTATTATTAAAGTAGTAATTTAATTAACAGTTCTTTGAATATTAATTTGGAAATAAACTAGATTTCAGCTACCCTTCTAGGAAACAAATGACGACGACAGTCAGTTTGTATTTAGTCGTTAACGGAATACGTATTGCCCCCTCTTAGATGAAGTCTCTACTATATGGTCAGTACATGAGCTGCTGCAACAGACGCTGCCGTCGACATTTCATCCACTGAATTTGAAACGTTAACATCGTTCTAACGTTCTTATAAAATTCCCTTGCTAGAATCAGTGGATGACGGTTTTATTTTATTAAATTATTGCTTGTATATATCTATAAATCATCTTGATTATATCAAACATTCATTTATAATAACAAACGACAAAATATTGCCGATTTGTAAAGGTAAAACAAGCAAAAAAAAACCGTTGGTGTAGAATTCAACTGTTTAACGGTCAAAAGTGCAGCGTTTAAATTGAAACAGATTCAACTGTTTCATGATTTGTACTAAAAAGGTTTAATATATAAAGGTATTTTTGCCTAAAGCAATAAATAAATAAATGGGTATACCATTAGCGGATCAAGTTTATTAGCAAATTAATTTCCTCCTGACTTCTATAATTTTTAAACAAGTTATATAAACCATATTTGCTTGTATGAAAAAGGTGAATTCATGGTCTTGGTCATGCTTGGTCTATTTTTAATTCAAATTTGTATTAATATTCTTCAAATAATTCCGAAGGTTTCTTCTTCTTGGCTTAGCCAATTCATTATCTTCTCTCTAACCTATTATCACTGATTCTGCTCAGAGATACAAGTTGCTTTCATTTAGCTTAAGTAAATTATAATGACAAGTCAAGAACTTGAGTTTAAAGATGGAAATCCTGGTGCTGTTCAATATGGCAATTTCATAAATTACTATCAGTTTAATCCACCTGATAATCGAATAAATTTATTGCCTAAAAACATATGGGTCGTGGAATCTCAACATATTTCCAACCAATCAAGTGATATATCGTCAAAGAAAACATTTCTTGCATTAGATATAGGTTGTAATGCAGGTGTGAGTAATGCATTTACTCTTGTATTAACAACATAGTTAATAATAAAATTTGTTTGTGAATATAGAACTTGACAAATGAACTAGTCAAATTCCTGCAGAAAGAGTTACCAAATGACACAGAATTACAAATTCTTGCTGTGGATATTGATCCTATACTCATACAAAGGGCACAAGAAGAATATCCTTCAGCAAATATAAAGTTCCTTCAGGCAGATTGCACAAAACACAGATTTACATCTTCCTGTCATGAATTTCTTCAAACTTATGGGAGTAACAACTTTGATGTTGTGTTTTGTTTCTCCACAACTATGTGGATTCATTTGAACAAAGGTGATGAAGGTTTAAAGGATTTTATAAAAAGTATTGGCAAACTGGGAAGGTTATTAGTGCTTGAACCACAGCCATGGAAATGTTACAAAAGTGCTGTGAAAAGAATGAAAGGCAAAATTGTTTTTGAACATTTCAAAAAGCTAAAAATAACTGAAGATGTTGAACAAGAAATTGAGAAGGTTTTAATCAATGAGGTAGACATGCAAAAAATATATGAAAGTGATAAAACTCCTTGGAAGAGGAAAATTTATTGCTTTAGGCAAAAATAGAATTAAAAACTAGAGCTTTATTTATTCCAATTAATTACAGTCTTCAAAATTCATTATCTTCTCTTTCTTAATTGTGAACAAAACTTGACCTTAAAAATCAAAATAAAATGTACAACAGAATTTAAGAATTTGGGAATTAATTATGAAGTTACTTCTTCACTGCCATCAAAATCCAACTTTACATCATCATGTAAACCCTCAACATCAACTTCATTCTCAGCAGCATTTAACATATTTAGAGTAACTTCTTGTTTCATGATTTGCTGAGGTATCTGTTGTGGAACAGTTGGTGTTTGTCTTGCTGGAAGTCCAGCATCTTCAAAAGCTTTTTTCTTCAAAGCAGTTCTAATCTGGTTCCTGAAACACACAACCAGTTAGGACTCAGACTTTACTCCTGAAGAAATTGATATGTGTAGCAAGAATATGAATTTGGTAGAAATTCACTTACACTGTTCTTAGTTTTATATGTTCACTAATTTCATTTAATCCATCTTGGAAATTTTTGACTACTGTTCGTAACATTTCAATTTCTTCATCTGTCCACTTTCTGATACATACATTGAAATTTATAAGGGAAATTATGTTAGTATATGGAATAAGGCAGATATTTACCCTGCTGGTGATTCTGCATTCGGATGGAGTTGCATAGTAAGGTCTCCTAATTTATTGAAGGCTGCTCCAGCCGCCGTAAATATTTCGCCTACCTAAAATGAAATTTATTTTATTGGTGTTAAATTTCATATTTGGAAAATTACTTTGTTTGCACTACTCATGTTTTCTTTGTGAAATATTATCAATCAAGTAAGCAAGGTAGCACCAAAACAAATGTTGTTTGGTTAGGACAGTATATATTGGAAAATAATCAATTATTATTGATTTATTTAAATAATATAAGGATTAAATATTAAGTATTTCATAGTAAGAGGGATAAATATTTATAAATCCATATAAATTATTTTGGGACAGCAAAATTGGAAGAAGTATGTAAGGCTGCCTACTTTAAAACCACGATTTTGATTGAAATACAAGAAAAATAAATCCAAATTAAACAACAAGAAGTGATTTAATGGCACTACAGGATAAAATAAAATTTTGGAAGCCTACGTGGCTTGAAATTTTTGTAAATTGATTTTTATGGTACCTCATTATATCTAATATGACTTAGCCACACTTAGCTTAGCATATATATTAGATTGGGCTAACTGGTAGTTAATGACGTCTACGGAAATTCTGGTTGCCTATCGTGAAACCTAACAACTTAAATAAATTCCTCGTACTAAGTCGTATCCAGCGGAATGCATCGAGCATTCAAATTCTGAACGTAAGCGTCCCCGATTGGACGCTCAGAAAACAAGTTCATGAATTGATTGTTGATCGTCGTGTGGCCGTGAGGAGCCTCTGACTCGACGTGAATAATTTTCGTGCACGCTCCAGTCAGTTAGGAAGCGGCCAAGATAGCGGCAGGTACGTGATGCGTGGTCGCTGTTAGCACCGGTTCGTAATCCTGAATTCTGCAACTGCAAAACAGACCACGCTGCTGCAAACTGAAACAAAACAACATTGTCAACTGCAACTACCAAATATACTTACAAGTTGGATAGAAATATTATTAGGGCTACAAGGGGAACTAATTGCAACATCCAAGGATTACAATCTACATGTGATAACATATTCAAAGAAGAAAAGGATTACGTCGTTGTGATGATGAGTGGATTCGTGAATACAGTGACTGGGGGTGTGGGTGCGGGCGTCGGCATGGAGAAAGTTGGCGTGTGCGGCGGCGTTCTGACGCCGCCAGGACCAGCAAGTAATGAAGGGATGAAGAAGTGTCGGCGCGGTAGTGAACAAGAGACACGTGTGTCGCGCGCAGGTGGCGCGGATCAGGTTGTTGCACGAGGTGTCAGTGATCAACAGCAATCACATTCTTCGCCACCACCGGCTAATCAAAACTTTGAAGCGACACTTATTGGTGATAAATATTTATTATTGGAACAAGTCGAGGGTAGTTCATTATTTCGATGTGTGGATGTTAATACAGAGGAACAACTTGTTTGCAAGGTAATTACCTATAGGGTAACCATTCTTCTACCCTTTCCAAAATTGCAATCACTAAGTACTAGATTTTTCATCACCTCACACTATTTGCATGGCGATGATGCATAAGTTGCAAAATGAAGGTTTCGTCATAAACGAACATTGTGAATTGTTCAATATCAACGCTCAATGACAAAACGGACATAACGAAACTTTGTTTGCTTGTTGCATACTTACATATTCATTGGTGGTTTTCATTTGTTTGCATTTGCAAATACAAGGAGCGAAGATGTTTAAACATTTAAAAAATAAGTTGCAACAAATGACTGACAGATTGGTAAAGTCATCGCATTCTGTTTCTTGGTAAAGGGATAAATTGTTGAAAATCTCTGCAACTTTAGTATGTTTACACATTGGTGTTTGGCAAGTTGGTAGGATGTGTAAAGCTGCATGTGCCAATCGTTGGCCGAAGGCGCTTGTTTCATTCATTTGCTGAAATTCGCAATTTGCGTTTATGTTTCGTTTCTCAATTTTCAATTGCGCCTTGCTTATTTATTATTGCATTGCTGGCAAATGTCTGTGCTTTGTTGCAATTTGACTTGTGAAAATTGCTAGTTCATTTTCACTATGCCAAAGAATACTTCTTTGGTGTTAATCTTATTGTTTTGTAACACACCTAAATTTAAAAAAGTTATGTAGTTGCTTACTCGCGTTGTCATTTTTGTAAATTTTGCACATTTTTCTAGAGTCAAGGTCATGACAATGACATCATTGATAAAAGAATAAAACAGAACTATTTGCGATTAAATCAGAATTAGTTGTTAATAACGTCATCTGGCATCTGGTTGATTATCGGTACGCGTAAAATTAAAAAAATAATAATGAGTGTGGCATATCCACCGGATGTTAATTGCGTAACGAGGTAACGCGAGGTATGAACACATTTGCATAAATAGCGTCACATTTTCATTTGTTTTTCTTTGTCAGGCATCTTTTACTTAATCGATTCTCTTCTTTCATTCCACTTCTTGTGCATTCATTATTCTACTTAGAACTTCATCTCGTTGCGTTTAACACCTCAATGTTGCTATAGCTCCTGGCCATTTTATACCTTGTCAAAGTCGTCGATCTACGTAAATGTCTATAACAAGCATGGCACCTATAAGTTTAGTTAGCGTAGTAAGACAACATAGTTAAAACTAACTTTGTAATAAACCTTGTGCGAGTATTTAAATTTATGAGTTTTATGTCGTTGGCCATCACGGGACAAGGGCAACATTTGACCTTGTTACATTTTCATTTTCTTCTTTTTTCTTTCCAATATTATTTGTGAGGAAGTATCAACTGCAGTTCTTAATTAAATTGCTAGTTTTTTTTCTGTGATCAATGACTTGAGTAATATTGTAGTATTGCGATACTTATAATAGTAACATAGCTGAGCTTAAGTTGTCTCCAGGCATAAAATGTCATTGTTACATAAACGTAATTAACATTGTGTCATTAATATTTTCTTTATCAATATTACGTTACACATGTAGGCAATGCACCTAGTTGTCAAACTTTTTACGGTTGTACAAAAATATTTATTCAATACCACGATTACGTAAGTAAGTACAAGGTGCTTTGCCGCTCAGTGCCGCCGTGGTTGATATTGCATACATATATGAACCATGGCAACAACGACTACAAAATATGTATACAATGTCATTCCGATTCAACTTACTACTTTACTCCTCCTCAAATATAATTTTTGTATACTTATCTGTAACATCACCATAGGTGGATTTAAATTAGAGACTTTCAGATTCATGTGTAGAATGCATGCTCCTTCGAAAAGAAAAAGGAAGACGGGAATAATTAAAACACAAATACACAAATTAGAATGAGAAAAACGCGAGAATGTTGCGAAACGCGCTTATTCTGCGTTGTTATACCGAGTCAGCGGCCTTGACTTAAGTCAGACTAGTATTTTTAGCAAAGCGTGTCGTCGTTCGCTAAACTAACACCTCATCATTTTGTTTATAAGTATACTATACATGTTACCTTCACTAAGCCATTCCTAAGCTTGTATACTTACACCTGTAGGTATTATGTAATTTGCGATAAGGGAAAGACAAGTCAACATTCTTTAGCTATTCAACATAATCTACAGATTTAATGTTATTGTTGAAGTATTTACTTAAGGATTGCTATTATTTAATTTTGGTATTAAATTGACAAAATTTTAAAATCCATGATGACTTGTCAAGGTATTTTTATTAATTCATGGCTTTGACCAAGGTTAAATCTACAATTGCGCCATATTCTATAAAAAATAAACTGAAATTTAAGTAAAATATTTTGGAAAGAGGAGCTGAACTTGAAAGTAAAGCTTTAATCAAAATAATATTTAAATAAGGCCATCCTTAGATGAAAATCAAGAAAAGAAGAATCTTGTTAACTCACCTTGGTAGCAGATTGTTGGCATTCAAAGGTTGTTACTTGTACTTATTATTATTGAGGTGCTAAGGTACCATTACCATACATGAGGTGTGAAACTCGAGGTGTGTCCGGCCTTTGTCCTTCTTTTTATCGCTCTGGGTCTCGACCTACCTTTACATTACCTTTCTTTACTTCATTCAATATACCTTGTCACTATACATACCTCACCTTGCTTCTTTCTCTGACCTATTATCATCAACTGCACCTTTTATTACATACTTGTCGCTTGCAGAGATTCTTCTGTCTGCACTTTCTTTCCTCCTCGTTGCATTGCCTTTTGTGTTAGTGCTTTCTTCACGATTTAAAAATCGTACTTGTTGCAATCTTGTTGCAACTGGTTTTTTCTTGCAATTTCAAGTTCTATAAATCTTATAATTATTTATTCTGACAAGTTTTACCTTTACCTGTTTAAATAGAATACTTTTTGAATAAAATTTGAAGTGGACATTTCAATAGGGATGACTTCATTGAGTATCAATAAATCTTCATAAATTCATCAAAATTACTTTGAGGTGAATTCTCTTAATTTTTATTATTCTCGCGTGGATAAATGTTTTATGATCCCCTGCTTCAAATTTTATTGTCAATAAATTATCTAAGGTTTCAATAGATCTTTTTCATGTGTTACAAGAATTGACTTTTCTTCTTAGAACATCAGTGATAGAAAAGACGATGGATGGCATTTATCATTTGCGCTAAGAATGTAGCGTAATTCAATGTGATATAATGCGCGCTTAGAGAGGTTAGACAAACGATACTTAGGGAGCCATCGTCTTTCGCGCAATAATTGCTTAAAGTTGAATCGTTTATGATGCGATAGGTGAGCCAAAGCGGCGTGAAATGTTAACTTCTATTGGATGATGAGTTGATGCAAGTCTTGTTGCAATCTCTCGTTTGATTAACGCAATATTGCAATTTTTATATGTGGCTCAGTGTTTTCTACATTTTCCAGATTACATCGTTAAAATTAAACCGTTACAGATAATTACAATCTTTCCGTTTTTCTTGAGTTAAAATTAGTATTCTTTATAATGAAATTATTGAGTTCTTTTATTAGGTTATGAGGAAAAACTTGAGTCATTTGTATTATGCGTATTAACCTTTCTCTATTTATGTCTTGTTCTTGGAACTATGTACTAATGGTACATATAAATTGCAGATTAAAAATAAACTCTGTACTTAGTTTAGCTTTTGTGCTCTTGCTGTTTGCATTTTGTAGAATTCACAATGTTGATTTACATGGGCTACCTGTTAAAATGTCATTAGGATTTACAATTTTTGTTCTATTCCATATCTTGCACTCGCTTGTAGCTGTATCACAGTGGTTCGCAAACTTTTGAGATATGTACGCTTGATATCCCCTCTTGAAAAGTCCATCCACCAATCACAGGATGGTACAGTCTATATCTCCCACCAAACTCTGCTGAAACACTTACCCCCCCAGCAAACTCTTCTACGCGTAACACACTTTTGAAAACACTGCTTTACTATCTGCTTATTATAGATTTACTTGAACTAACAATACATACGATTGCAAACCATTGTGACAATTCCATTATTCGAAGAGATAATAGAATATTATATAAATAATACTGCGGATTAAAGTCCACTTTGTTAGTAGTTTGTGGTATAGAATTATCCAGCTATTGATATCTTGCTCTTTGATTCAGATCCCTTGTCGTAATTTATTTATACACTATATAATCGCAGCAAATCGTTTTATTACTTTCTTTGTGAATAATATATCACACTATACAGTAGGTATATTTACTTACCTGACTAAGAACCCCAACTTCTAAATATGCATTTGACGTAAATGAAAAAAATATTGCAAAAGAAATTCTTTTAATTCCATTTAATTGTTCCGGGAGAATTCCGTCGTAAACATGTTTACATTGATCATTAAAAACAGGAAAATCTCAAACTCAAAGTGCAATCAACAAAATAAACATTTCCCGGCGAATAATAAACACGTGCAATTTTATACATATTTGCATAATTATTTCGAACTGTATCTGACAAACAGCGCAATTAACTTGGTACCGCGTTGCACAACATTTCAACTAAATCACATAGATATGTATTTGAACGAAATATTGCGTCTTATTATTTATTAGTATACTAAATTAATTGAATGAATCGTTTGCCTGCCACGTGGAATTTGCACATTCACCTAAATCATGAAATATTTTTAATTTAACATTCAAATATCAACGAACAATTGATTGCCGGACTTATTCTCGCTTATCTAAATATTTCATTAATTTTAGACAGTTTATTGTCAATTGCTTGCGTTATAGGATAAACATAAAAAATAAATATAGTGAAATCGAATGTGTACATTATTACTCAATGCTTGCGAGATGCGAGATTAATTTAATTTTTTGCACATCCTCCAAACTGGAGTGATTAGTATGTTATTGTCGTTACACAATTGTGATAATATTGTCATACTGGAGATAAAAAAAAAATTATTGAAATTTTATATTAATACTTCATTAAGATGAATAAAAATTACACTGTATATGGAACAAAAGCAATTTATGCAAAGTTAAAAAGTGATAAATGGCTGATCCCACCAAATTGTGTAAAAATCCACGATCGCAATCTCTGAATTTGTGTAATTGGTGTTTTGCGATTGCAAAACCTGCGCTTTGAACTTTACGTATGATTTTGATGAAAATGACGAAACCCCCTGTCAGTGTATGCAATCATCAGAATGTTTCGTTAATATTACAAACACAAAACAAACAAATTCTGCTCTAGAGAATTCTAAAAAAAAAATTAAAATATTCTGGATATTTTACAGGTAGTGCCACAAGATTCACATTCGTTACTCTCAGCGCATTATAGAATGGACGCCCACCCGAGGATTTCCTCATTGCACGAAGTACTTGCGTGCAATCGACATATGTACCTGGTGTTTCCGCGAGCGCACGGCGACCTCCATTCATACGTGCGAACGCGGAAGAGGCTTCGAGAATCCGAAGCCAAAAAGATGTTCCGACAAATTGCCGAAACAGTACAAGTGTGCCATCGACATGGCATCGTTCTTCGAGACCTCAAGTTACGAAAATTTGTATTTGCAGATGAAGAACGGTAAGTAAAATAGGTTTAAGTTTATTTTTAAATTTTACCAGTTACAACCTCCTTCTGAAATTTGGAGTATGTATTTACCATTTCCAAATATTATGACACCATTCGTTTATCTCCTTGCTTCATGCACCATGAGTCAAGTTCAAATTCCCAGACGACATGGTTGAATCAACTCTCGGGACTAGGGAGTACTATACTCTTTATCAGCTTTTATGATAACTTGTTTATCGAGTCAATTTTTTCTTATATTTCTTTATAGCGTTATGCTATAGTATTCTTGTTAATATGAGCTTTGTGGTTCTAGTATTTCCTGGAAAAGGGGACAGATAAGAATTAATTTTAAAATAATGGTAAACCTCATTTTAAAGTTTCCTTATCAGTTTTCAATATTATCACATTTTTTGGTCAGTTTATCATTTCTTGCAAGGGATATTTTGCTTATCATGACTTGTGTCATTTTAATTTATATAGTCTGGAACTTCAACACAATGCTTGTTAAATTCAGGAACCAATCACGTAACTTCTTTCCCCTCCCCGCAGCCATTATTAGAAATTGTCTGCTGAGGGCCTCGTTTCTGCCCTAGTTACGCCTCTGTTTGTAAGATAATTTTCACATGTTTCGAAAAGCAATTTCCATGATAAAGCTGTGGTTTACACTTTTTAAAGCTTTGATACAACAGGTAAGCAATCCATCTAGTTTCTTATTTATTTATTTATATTTTATCGGTTTATTAAGCAAAGTATAAATAGGAATAGCATCAACAAATTCAAGGACGCTTGATTGAAGTAGTGAATGAAGGATGTTGAAAGAATGATGAGCGTGATGTCGTGCAATGATTAAAATCTATCAATGCCTTAATCCGCAAGGCAATATTATTATAAACACAACACGCGTTTGACTAGGGTTACTATTTAGTTTTGTCCCCCTTTTGATTGTACATACTTCACTCCCTCGTTTTCTGTAATACAGAATTAATTTATCGACTTTCATGTTTAACGAGCCCTTATACGAGCAATTTAAGGGTAATGAGACCTTTTGTTGTTTGATAGTTGTCAATATAAATGTAGGGTGGTTTATTGTTGGCCCAGACGCCTAAAATTGGATAACTCTCTATATAATCTCATGCGATACGGAAAAAGGACATAGAAGGCATCGCGTACCTATGCCAAAAATATTTTTAGAATTTTTTGCGCACGCAAAATATCTATGACACTTTTTTTATAGTTTCGCAAATTGGATCAGGTCATCTCGTAGTCATTCAGACTTTTAAAATAAATTAGACTATTTTTAAAAGTTCATGGACACATGGACTTTCTTTCGTGAAAGAATATTTAACAAAATCTAATTGAATACTTTGTCCTTGCTGAATAAAAAAAAAAAGAAATGGCAATTTACATTTTCATTACTAGCCGATGGCAATTATTTATTGCAACATCAATAAAACGTATGTATGTATATATAGATGCATCCTTATTCAAGTCAATTAATATTTCATCAGCATGAAGATAATTTTGGCGCGAGGTGGAAACAGTTTGCACAATAAATAATTTCTAAACTAATTCGCTCAACAAGCAAAATATGCGCCGAAATAAATTATCCGTCGATATAATAACAATTCCGTTTTTATTTGGTTTCACCGAGGTTCAGTTTAGGTTTGTTTAGTTAAAATTCAATGTGCCAACAACACATTTTAAGTGCTGGCAGAACTGACGCAATGAGCATCATTAACCGCTGGAAATAGCACAAGAACAACGCCGGTATAATTATAATTGTTATTAATTTGTTTGTTAATTACTACATTAATGTTTTCTTAATTATTCCATTTGTTTTCTTCGAAGGAATCTTTGCATCTCTCTTGTAGTTAAATTTTTTATCGTTTTGACCTTCTGCTTTCTGCCAAGGGCAACGTAAAATGGTTCTTTTAAATTCATTCCATATTACAATTAATTTATTTAAATTGGTGTCTATTACTCGACGCCTTTGAAAATAATATAAATTATTAAACCTTGAACGCGAAACGAAGATGCTGACGTTAGATGGGCGGCAGAAATTGGCAAATCGAAATTGAATGGAATCAATCGTTTGATCTCCGGCTAGATAGAAGTTTGTATAACTATATTTAGCTAGCACACAGAGTAAATACTAAACACAATGGGCTCATTTGAGTAGGCAATAATGCAACAAGTAACAAAAGCTTTTGGCGAACGAGAACACAGCTTACGAATGACGCAAAGCATTTGGGCAATTTCAGTCTTGAACGACATTTAAGACGAGCTAAGTATGTAAATTTAGAATATTAAACCTCCTACACGCAACCAATATGTCCTCACATAAAAATTTACTACTTAGTTAAATTTCAAGACATTGCTAGAAAATTTCCTGAGTTTCCGACATTTTACAAGGATAATAATATGATTGAGTGGTCGTTCTCTAAGTGAGTTGGAGATGCGCATGCTCATCTCAGGTTTGCGTCAGATATGTCAGTCATTCGACACACGTGGCGTATGAGCAGAGTAAAAGTGTCGAAATTTCAAGCCGAGATTATTGCTGCATCGAAATATGTTGATGCTGTTGCTACTTTGCAATTATTCCATGTGTATTGCACACACATCTAAACGCATTCATGGACATCATGTTCGCGTACGTTTCGTCATTTGTTATTTCCAATCGATCTCTGGCCAACATCATACATACCATTGCGGGAATACCTGCAACACATACACCTTTGGGCTAAATTTTCAAAATCGCTTTTATTACCAAACTTCCACTTTTAAGATTGTGTTATTGTTTTTGCATAATCATATTTAAGGAATCGCATGTTAAATCTGTATTATTACTACTAATTCTGCGCAACATGTAAATCCTACTCATTTGTCTGAATGATGTCCGTAAATTTTCTATTCAAATTCTGAAACTGCAACTTCTAGACATTTTGAATGAGGTATTTTAGAAAAGGTGACACAATTGAAATTTTCATCATGTACAAACACCCAAAGGTTGGCTTCTTTGTTATATATTTGAAATCCAGTGCAGATGGCCCAGGTGCAACACCCTTCGCCACCTACGATATCTGCTTCGCTTTAGCTGCATCTTTTTCATCTCCTTTTATATTCTCGATATAATTCTTTTCATTTTACATTTCGGCAAATGATGCCCGTGTTGCAGTTGCAGTAGATGTATTGATGCTCTGTGCATCCACCAGCTGACTACACACAAGAATCAACGGTTGGTAGATGCAAGATGGTTGTTTTGTTTGTTTGGGAACAAACACTTTTTATAGATATCTAGATATTACTCGTATGATACTACATATTGCTAGGTAGGTGTAGGTACCATGAAAAAATACCAATATACCTAGACATCACCTGAAACTTCTGATCTGAATCCTATGACTGAGAGGTGCATTGAACCTTTGTATTGAATTGAAATTTCTTACTATTCAAAATAGTGTATACATGATTTTGAGTAAACATTAAATGGAAAAGACCCCGTTGGTTTTGAGGGTGCGTTCCCACGGTTTTCTTTAACAGTATCTTCTAGATTTTATACTATCAGGGAGGCATTAAGAAATCTTAGTTTGGCAAATCCGTTAAAACAATCTGGGACCTTTAATTATATTAGAATCACTTTGAGGGTAGTAGACCAGCTGATACATCAAGTCGTAGAAAACATCTGTAGTTATTGGATATCTGATGATTATCATTTATCCATCTTTGTCTTTAGCTTTCATTAGCCTGCTCTGGCTTTCTTCATCTGATGTCTTGTAGAAAAAAGGGCATATTCGTAATTGCGACCTTATGTGTTGTGGTCGCGTGTGTCAATTTCCTGTTTGTCATATGTTCTCTCTGTGCCACCTCAAATCCTTCGAGAAACTTGGTTCCATGACGAATTGTACGATTCTGGCATTACAACATAATGCTTCCATCACATTTATTTGCATTTGCCTGCACTTTGGTGGTGTTCTTAGTCACCACCTGCTCAACTCGTTACTCATCTTTATCTATCAAGTTAGCCAGAACCAGACTAGACTATAGTAGATATGATCATATGCATCTGAACTGCATCTGCTCAGTCATCTCAATATTTCACTATACGAGGACGACCATATCATCGGCGTAATTAAGTCATTATAAGCATTACTAAATGAAGCATTTGAGATGAATGAGCGTAGTTGTATATTTTAGTATGGTTGTGTGTATTGTATGACCTAATTACACAACGATACATGCAAGAGTTGGAAATGAGGAAATTTGTGAGTTGGAGCAGATCAGCTTTGCTTACCAGGAAACATGCGTAAATAGCTTAAGTTATCTTCGAAGTTACTTTGTGACCTTTTTATAGTCTTTTTTTCTGGTAAGGGAAATATACTTTGATATGTTTTTAGTACTTCTCAGTATTGGGGGGGGGGGGGGAAGTTATTTGATTTGTTAGCAGTTAGGAGACTTAAGTTAGGAAACACTACTTTAAACCATACCTAGTTTCTTTTTTTGTTTTTCTTATAGTAATGCAACTTCCTGGTGGCATTAAGGTTTAGTTTTGATTGAGGATCAGACGCACCATCGATTTAAAATCTCTAATTTTATGAATTTGATGAAGAGATATAATCGTTACGTTGGGCATCTGCCGTCTGTAAGATTTTCCTTTTTACCTTTCAGATAGGTAGGTTTATTTCATATGTTTTTTGGATTCTTTACCTGAGTACACGCAAGCTGCGCAGAGGCACTAAATCACTTCCTCTTTATGTAAGAATATAGAAGCAACAATGCTCCAAATCAACAAAAGGACTCCAGCAACTGCACAAAAAATAATACTTCTATAGGTATTTGCTCGTTTTATTTTTTGAACTGAATGCGGATGGACATGTGCAAGGGACTTAAGTTAAGTCACTTTCTACATCCATTAAATGAATAGTGGAATTGGCGGGGAGTACTACATACATCTGCCCTTTTTGTTTTGAAATGATTTAACTGAAAAAGGTTTTGTTGAAAAATTAATTAAAACATTAATGTGAAATAGTAACTAAGTTTACTTAAGTGACATGCGTATAATTATAATGTGTAATTATACATTGTAATCATTTAAGAACAATATATTATCTAGGACAAGAATTGCGAAACGCAACAAAGCAGTACGCGGTACGGAAAAATTCTTATCAAAGTAGAACGAGGCGAAAACAGCGTCGGTCCACTGATACATGTATAAGTTAGCAGGCATAGCTACTAGTAGTTACTTGCAATTGCTGCTAAAACAAACTTTGCACGCTCATTATTGTGTCCTCATTTAATTCGCAATGGCATTGCGCACAGTTCGCAATTGCGCCATCGATTACATTTATCTCGTTCAGCTCTTCGCTCTTCTCTTAACATTTATCACTTTGCTCTAGACCAGTTTTGATTACCCACTTATTTCGTCCTGATTTAATTTATTTATTAGTCCCTTGTGTTTAAAATGTCAAGAAATTATATATTTGCATGCTGTTGTGATTAGAGCAGCAATAGCATGTTGCTAATCGGCGCTTACTTAAATTATTCGTAAAGTAAACAGTTAATTGCCAATTGTTTGCATTGGCAAACGGCACGCGCTAAGCTATGAAAGAAAGGAAGGAACAATGAAAGAACGATTTGTAATGTTTAGCAAATTGCTCTGATGGTAGGCAATAGGCATTGAGTCAATGTTTAAATTTGAATGCAAATGTTGGAAGAATTTTCATTGAAAACTTCAGTTTTTTCCTTCCCACCTTTGTGAGTCAAAAAATTTTCATGAAACACTGGTTGGCATCAACTATACTAGTAGTAAGTAATGTTTCTATTGTTGACCCAATCGTTAGTAATTTGCATTGCACAGGATCATATCGGAGGTGTTGCGCATATCGCAACATGCGCAATGCTTGCAAGCACATACGTAATATGACTGAGTAAACTAGCCTCAGTAAAAGTAGTAATAGTATAGTAGTAGTAATAGTAGTACTCTACGAATATACGTTTACCTTTGGATGGAGGAGCCGCGGCGGTGGTGGTGGTGGCCAGCGATGATGGTGTGGCTGCGATCTCGGCCGAGCTGCACAATGGAAGTGCAACCTTGCTTAAGTCGCCTTCACCTACTTGCGTGTGAACCAAGTTGCATTTCGTAGTCTTGGCCTTATTTTACAATCTTTTTTCTTCATTATTGTTGTTGCTTTTCATCACTTGCAGCAGCTACTTGAATTCAGTTGCATATTGCGTTTGATGCAATAATTCATCTCCGATGTGGTCTTTCGAACCGGATGGGTGCATACTTTCTGTATTTGCCCAATGCTGCAATTTTTTACCTTGAAATTTTATTTTTATTTTTGACTTGACGTAATTTTTGTTTGTTTCTGTTGCCTCCTAATTTTTATTATCTGCTCATGATTAAAAAACATATTTCTAAACAATAAACAATTGAAGGTTGCGTTGATGTCCTTTGCGGTTTGCATTTTACCAGTGATTATTTATATTATAGTTCGACACCTTTTTTTAAATTTGGTTTCAGTGTTAATTGTGCACGTTGCGCAGCATTACTGAAACAATTATAAAGCTATGGATTAGTAATGCGATCTCTGTCTCAGTTGACTTTGATTCGCAAATTTTGACCCAGATTTCCGACCTTCATCAGAAGCAGCAACAGTCTTAATAGCCAATACATATACAGCATCTAATTATTCTCTTAAATTGTTTAAATAAATTTCAATAGCGCTATAGATTCGTGAAACCTTCATGAGATGCAAACAATAAATATATTTATCTTAGAACATAATAAATTATAAATAACATGAAACTTTACTTAAGCGTAAGTAAAGTTACTTAATAAATTAAAATAAACTAGGTTTGAAGGTCTTATAAAATTAATATGAAACTGCAAAGTTAATTATTTTAAATCATAATTGCAAAAGTACCAATATAAAAATTAATTCTTCGAATTTTAGAAATTTATAATAGTGATAATAACTGTTACTAAAATCAATAATTTAGTTAGGTAATTTTGTAACATATTGGTTATTAGTACATGCGAAACATTCAGCAGGCCTTTTAAAGGATTACGATTAGGAAAATATTGCAAAATCGAACAATTTGTGCAATATGTATACATTGGTAGACGAGAGTATACAGAGACGCACGCAGCAGTTGAGATATTATGTCACATTTCGTAACGACCGCGTAATGGAAACACTAAGCGATCATTTGATATCACGCCGAGTGATCAGATTCGGTTATAGTTACACTTGCGCTTATTGCTGAGAATTATATGTCTTATTAGGCGATCGTATTGTGTACGCGTGCGTACGTTACTCAACAAGTGCATTCTCCGCTCTGCGCAGCCTTGCATTTCCGCATTTCTCTTCGCGGCCTTTCTCGTCTCGAGTCGTTAGTACCACCTCGCCGCAGCTCGCCAGTCCAGGTCAGGCGTTGGTGAATAGTCTCAATAATCCTGCTTAGCATGCGCCTTCGGTCGTTGACTCATGCGCAGCTATGCATTATGCAAGTCTAGCTTGGGGACTCGCGACGCGGTACTACTTAAACATATGGGAACAGGAATAGGAATCGGAGCAGAAGTGTATGTACTTGTATTTTTAAAGTCAGCTTGGCTTATTACAACATAATTGATCGCGCATTAATTTTAATGAGACAAATGTGATTTATCAGAATTTAAAGTAAGTAAATTCACGTAGTCAAAATTCGTAACTAGGGAAAAAATAAGGATTGCCAACATAAATTTTCGCGCCAATTTAAAAAAATGGCAGGTTTATTAACAGGTCGAGATTTATAGATAGAGAATACCAGTATCAAATATGTATTAAGTGTATGACTTAAGTGATGCAATTATGAAGTTTATGTTGAGGTTTGTTTGTATGTTTCGTAATAGGTGGTGTTGTCGAAATTATTGCATCGATATATTTCTATTTTCACGTTGATACACATAGATTATTCTCGTCTAAATATTTATTTATTGGCATGTGTAGTCGTGTGTTGATTTTAGATAAATGGGCGCCAAGTAAACTGGCGTTTTAGTTTTTTATTTTGTTTGTTTGCAGATATGTATTTGATACACTCCTTAAATTATGTATAATTTAGTAAGATTTTTCGTTTTCCTAGACTTAAATTGGGAACATTCTTGTAGCAGGAAAAGAAAGTTATTTTGCAATAAACCAGGCGGTGTTATGAGTTACGCGAAACTCTCAAAGAAAGGTGAAGAAATTCTTAGAAAGTACAAGTTGGTAAAGTGCGCAAAGTGTTCAAAACTGTGTGCGGGTCGGTCGTTGACATTCCCATTTATTTATAAATTCACATTACGCATTAGCTATCACGACACTTTCCTATTGCATTTTGCAATTTGGGCTTTTGCTATCAAATTTGCTTTCTCCGTGCATTCAACTTTACAGAAACATAACATAAGTTCACCTACATTTTCTAAGTTTACACCTACAATGATATGTAATCAGTACATATATCTATGTTTGTGAAACTATGTGTCAACCAGGAATTAAAATAGAAATGATACAAATGCTGTCTAACTCATATAACACGCATGGGTTACATATGACATGATTCTATGTGCAACTCGAGTTCAGTAAACTTATCAAAAAGCGATAGCTAATAATGTAATCGATAAATTGCAGAGTAATTGGAATTAAAATGACGAAACATATCTTAGAAGTAAATTACAGTGACCTGTGTTATACAGGACAGAACTGGGGTATTCACATCTTCTATCCCTAAGGTATGATGTGGTGGGGGCATCTATTATGACGCCCTGATTGGTCAAATTGCGCGCCAAATATATTGCTGTAGAAATGAAATTTAAAATTATAATAACGATTGAATAAAATGTCAACGCACCCGGATATGTGCAGAAGTTGTTCTGTCTATCATTCGCGCTTTTATTGATTGCGGGATTATGCAATAATTGGGGAAAAGCTGTAGCCACGTTTGTGTAATACCTCGAGGTGATAGTTCGTTGCAATTTTGTGTTGTAAGTGACAAGTTGGTTGAATTTCTAATTTTTCATTTAGAAATGAGTACCCTGAAGTGATAACTAAACTTTAGTCTGTAGATTAAAATATCAACGAAATTCCTTTCACAAAATTTAATTATTAATTTTAATTGGTACATTTAACACTACATATTTAATTCTAACGTCAAATTGCATCAAATCAAATAAACTTTCATTCGTAATTAAATTACTCTTTAAGAAAGTAAAATTATATAAACTATTGAAATTTAGCAATTCGCATGGTTTATAACACGTTTCTTCATTTGTTTATACATAAGGTGCAAGCAAGTTTAAATAGACGGAAAGAAATATAATGCAACCATTAAATCAGTCAAGCGAACGGTGAAAGAAAAGAAAGTTACGCCAGCCAGCTAGTACGAAATCACCGATTAACTCTCTTTATTTTATTTCTTCGCTAAGCCTTGATTAATTTCTCCATCAAGTTTAGGAAAAGCATTATCGCACCGATTCACATGCGGAATGCCATAAAAAGTAGAAATGAACATTCTTCTTTGCTTTTGTTTCATAAAACTATAAGAAATTTGTACAACCAATTCCATTTAATTTGATATTAAAAGTGTCATTTTAGCACATTCACAAAAGGAATAAGTAGATAATAAGAATCTGTAACACGCCTAGTTTTTTCAGGTGTGGCAACCATTTGCTTGTTGCTCCTCGTATCTTGCACATTTTGCGCTTAGCAAATTGTAAACGTGCTGTTTTGCCAC
>JASKGN010017038.1:0-14677 GCA_030556245.1 Falagria sp. GC000072 | reverse complement strand
TTTGTATAATTAGAAAATGCTATATCGGGATGTAAATTTAAGTGGGAAAGTGGGATAGCTCCCGGCCCATGTTGATTTTAATTTTAGTCAACTCTTGCTAATTCTTTACCATAATAAATAAATTTAAACTGTTAATTTTCTTAATAATAAACCTTCTATCTTAAAAATTTAGCAAAAATATTATACTAAAAGGAAGGATGAGTTATTATAATGATTTATTGGATAGTTAAGTACAATGGTAGTTTTTCAATCGCTGGACACATGTTAGATTTATTACTGAGTAAGTGCTCAAGTACGAAAAACAGAAAATCCATCCAAATACGTAATTCATCGCCTTTTTGTTTGTTAAGGTTGGAAAGATAGTGACGTTAGTTGAACAAACAAAACTTTCATGTTTATGCTACTAGAATGCTTTATGGGTGTGAAGATTGTTTTATAGACAATAAACCATCAATGAAATTGACCATTTACTTAATGTTTTAATGTAACTAATTAAAGTAATTCCAAATATTTGTAGTTTTTTCATATAAAAATCTTTTTTTTTTAATCAATATTTTTATTTAACATTGGCAGCAAAATTCAAACAATCATTAATTGATTGAATTGACATAGGTAATAATGAATTTAAGTTAGAATAACTGTTTCCTTTGTATGAAACAAACTAATCTAATTCATCAATTATAAAGCACTCACTATCCGCAATCAGGATAGCAAAACCACAACGTAATTCGGTTTCTGGTAACCATGCAACATGCTTATGTCGATGGTATGTGGTTCGTTTGATTCCCGATCGTATCTGTACATTCATTACATCTGTTGCATACACTTTACAACTGCCTACGCTTGATAAGCTTTCGTATGCGAAACAACATTTTCGTAGGAAAGTTACTCTCAGCATGAGTGACATGTGTAATACAATTATATGACAATTTGAGCTTCAGCTACACGACGAGTCATATTGTCCCGAAGGATAATTTAATCATAACACAAACAATGCTATGAGATTATATAACAATATTAAATTCTGTTTTAATTGTTCAAGTGTTATTCTTGAAATTATAAATATTCATAAAATTATTCAAATTATAAAATTGTGCCTTTATTGTTCAATTAATTATTTCATTGAGATATGAAAGAATACAATTATGATTTTATTTTTTTGTTGAATCTACATCAAAGAGGAAACAACCTACATAAGTTTTCTCATCATCAAATACTTTTACTTCAATTTGGTATGAACCATAAGGTACATTTGTTATGTCTAAATTAGCTTCAGTAGCATGACATTTTTTAACACCAATTTTGCCTTTTGGAAATTTACATTTACCTTCCACACCAGCATTTTCATATACAATGTCTCTCATTGTTGGCATATTTTTCTCAAGATAATCACAAATCTTACCGGATGCTTTCATAGCATTCTTTTGCATTTCTTTGTCATTGATTTTCTTATGTGCAGCCATTTTAAACTATTAAATATAAAATTTTAAATTAATAATTTTAAATACTCAAATTAAATTAAAGTAGTAGTACCTCCCAATTTTCATTAAAATCTCGTTTGAAATCTGCAGAAGCATCAACTGCTTTGCGATTCTTATCATCTTTTGTAAACTCCCAAGTAAATCCTGCTGGTGAATCTGGGCATAGCTCCACTTTTTTAATATTTATTTTACCAACAGGTCCCTTGAATTAATTTAATTTAAATTTAAGAATAGAAAATTTAAAATTAATATTTACCACTCCTTCATTACAAAGACATGAAGGTAGAATAATAGCAAAAAGTATTACTGGTAAACCCAACATTTTTGCAACAATGATATGTAAATTATTATGAAGTTTCTTTATATATGCATATGCAAAAGGAAATAACTAAAATAAATACTTTAATTATTTTTATTTATTTATGTATTATTATCAAAAACGCTGTTAAATTAGCAATTTATCCAATAAACAAATAATAAAATATTCCAACTGACATGTTAGGAATAACTTTACACGCATGATAAAAATAATTGGAGCAATTTGAATAGAAACTCATGTTTTTAACATCCGTTATATGCACAAACAGTATTAATTAATTTTGACATTTTTCTATAAATAAAAATGATTCCCATATTTTAAAGTTTGTTTATCGTTAGTTTACCTATGTAATTATTCAATTCAATAGTTGCTCATGAAAGTAATAATAAAATGATTTTAAAACTAACTCTAATCTGTCTCTGTTTAATTATAATAGAGGCCGAATCAAAAGTAAATGATCTCAATAAAAAATTAAATTAAATTCAAGTGTAATTACTTATTTTAATTTTAGTCATCTGTCAAATTGGTTAATATAGCTCATTGTTCAGTTGATCCAAGTCCAGCACAAGAAGGTTTTAACCTTACTGAAAGTTACCAAGATGGAAAACTTAGTGGTGAACTTACGATACCTTATGATATTGATGATGATGTAGAGGTTGGACAATTTAAATTAATAAATTTTATTTAAAACCTACTTTATTGAAACAAAAATAATTTGTTTTAGTATTCCATGACATTTGCCAAAATGGTAGATGGCAAATGGCACATGGACTCAACAACAATTAGTGGTAATTTTTGTGATGCAGTTTTTTTGTATGTTCCTGATCTTGCGAAAAGTTTACTTACTGCTATAGATGTTCCAAATTCATGTCCTATTGCAGCAGTAAGTATATAATAAATATAAATTGTGAAATTACTATTTTTGAAATAACTAAAATTGTAATTTTCAATTTAGAACACATATACACTCAAGGACTTTTCTGTAGATAAAGGTCAAGTAAACTTCCCTGATTTTGGAGAAAATGCACATTATCAGATTAATGTCACATTTTCTAGACAGGAACAGCCTGTGGTTTGTCGCGTCTTTGAAATAAAGAATTAAACAATAGCCATAACTATATTTACCAAAGCAAAAGATAATAAATATGAATGCAAACTATAGATATTAAGATTTAAATTTAATTTAACCAAAAATTGGAAAACAAAAAAAAATAGCCTGGCATATTTAATCGTCTATCTTAAAAATCGACGCCATTTTATAAACTGCCGTGCCAAAAACAAAAGAAAACTCTAACTAGTAATGTATATTTGGTTACCTATCTTAAAATAAATTTAAAAAAAAAAACCAAAACAATAAAATAATTAATTAACATAATAACCATAGCATGAATTGGATTTATTAACCGTAAACAAAGATAAACCCTTTACAACAAAATTTTATTACGGAGAAACAATAAAAATAACAACCTCATAAACCTATGTTGTATATATCAATATTATTACAACATACATGACATAAAACGACTTTCTATTAGACATAAATAGTTTTTAAAATACTCGAAGGGATTTCCATCAAACTACCCTTATTACTTATGGAGCGCCGCAATTAACAAGCAATATAAGTTGCGGCTTCATAAAGTGTCTCATCGCAATCGTAAAACGCCCTTTTGGTGGGTCGAGAGGGCGCTGGGAAATTCGATTTAATTCTAATAATCCTTCAGTACTTCCTTCCCTTTCATACCTCCTACCAACGTTCTGCAAAACCCTATTACTATATATTCCATTTCAGTATCGAAGTTGTGATAGATGGTTTTATACAAACTGTTTCTAAAATTTTTTTGCACCTTTAAAATTTTAGTACCAAAATTTTTATTTTGCAAATTTAGAAAAAAAAATTTTATGGAGTTTTGAAATTTGAAAGGTTTATTTGTTTTAAATAAGAATTGTTAGTTAATCTTTTAGAGAGTAAAGTTGCTCATAATTTTATGAGTAATTACAAGATTTTCCGGTTCCTACTGCTGGATAATTTTACGATCGTGTACAGTACGTTTCTACACTTAAACCTGGTCCTGTGTATATATGTGTGAAAATCCTAAACACAAAATTTCCTTTTTCTTTCTTACTTTGAACGTTTACACTGCTACCTCCTGCTTATACAACGTCGGTAGAAATGGAAAACCTTTATAAATACATAGGCAATACCAAAATTCCCGATTTCAATAATTTATTATCCTTAAAACTCTTAAAATTCCAAAATATTTTAAAACTTTTTCATTTTTCAAAGAATAAAAATCCTAAAAATCCAAATTTTAATTTCCTTCAAAAAAAACCAATTTTCCAAAGACTTCCAAAACAACCCTTGTAAAACTAGAGTCACCAAAATATATCGTCTACAAATGCAAGTAAGGGTGATTTTGTTATGTATAAGTAAATTCCCTATCCCTATAGAGAACTTAGTTGAATGTGTGTGTGAGTGAGTGTCGCCGTTGACGCTGTGCAGGTATAGAGCATATAAGCCCAGCAGGAGAAGTTCAACCTGCAACTTCAACAAGGAAATTGTACGCATGTGTCCCTTACATTGGCCCATGTCTAGCTTGAAGGGAACTCTTTCAATTTTCTACTACGTGCCGGGATGATTTTACTGGGCGACTGTGCGATACGTCTGCGTATCGATCTGTCGGCGTCGCGGCGTGCAACTCGACGCCATTTGCTTTGTTTATCGTGAAACGTGCGGCAAGTAGAGGTTTTATGTACACCGCACTGTACAACGACGTGCAGCGTCGCGAATATTATTTTTAACTTTAGGGATATTTTAATGTCTTTCCAAATCTTTTAAATTTTGAACTTTTCTTAGAAGGACAAGAAGGACATGGATAAATTCAATGGTGTTATTAGTGTAGATAGATTGTGAGTGCATTAGTGAATTTAATTTAGGGATTAATTTATTGGTAAGTCTTTTTTAAAGAAATATAAAATTTTGAAATGAAATATAATAAAAAGAATTGCGTTTTAATATTGTTTTGGTAAATGCAAATTATCCTGGAATGTCCACGCTTTTCCTTAATTAAAAGTATAAGTGGTTGTCTACTTCAAATTGAAGTTTTAATTATGTAAAGCGTTTCTTTTATTATTTCATTGGTTGTTTAAGATTTCCATGATTATTTTAAGCTTTTTATTTCTTTTTTAAATTCAGAAATAAAATTAAATTTAGAAAAGATTTTTTAAATAAAATCTGGATCAAATCCTTGAATAAAATAAAATCCAACATATGCAAGAAGCAATTTCCTGAAGTAATATTAAAATATTAGAACTTTTTTTGCTTCATCACTTGGCAATAACCCGGAAAAGAAATGAAAGGGTGTAGAGTATTAGAAACCCGGAGTTTGATGGTAGAAATGGTACTAGGTGGTAAGGCTATTACCAGCAAAGTATAGGAATGTGTCCGGTCATCCGAGAACCGTTATGCGGTTTCTTATCATACTACTTGGCCATCAATCATTCTGAACTTTGACCTCAGCGCATACGAAGAGTTTTCGAGTATGCGCCAATGCCTCCGGAACCTAACACACGCCAACCGCGACCGGAACTCACACGTGCGGAGATTAAATGGCCGCCATTTATACACAAACACTCATACATACATATAAGCTTGATGTTTAATACAATCCATTAACGCAACCATAATTTATTCCATCTCCACGTGGTGAACTCAAACTCACCACTCAGTTGCTGCCAACAATATGTGTTTTTAAAGTTCAATGCGCAAATATGGCTTTTGCTTTGATAAAAAGGGTAAAACCGGGAAAGGAACCTAATGCCATATATTTTCAAGAAGTTTTCATGCGTGAATTTTACTTCGTTCTGATTTGGTTTAGCTTTGGATTCAATTTTAAAGTTTCAAAAGGACATTTCTTGGGGAGCGTTGATAGAATTTATAATCTTTTCTATTATTTGTTTGTTTAATAAGTTAATACATACTTATATTTATATAAGTTGAAATCTAAAATATAATAAATTATTGTACTTGTTGTATAGGTACATGTTGTAAAAGCTGAGATTACATATTTCTCGTGTAAGTAAATAAATTGTTTGATTATATCAATCTCGATTGAAAGGGCTTGTTTATGAACAAACTCTAAGCAAACAAAATTGATTTTGTTGTAATCTCGATTTTAATACTTATCAATATACGTTCTTCAAATCTGTAGATACTTTATGTCAATAAGATGGTTACAACATATTAAACACTGATTTATAAATTGTCTGTTTATTTTAAATAATTTTTTGATGATTGCTATACTTGCATTTTTTGTAAAGATAAAAATAGAATTTGTATTTGAAAATATTTGTATGATAATTTTTTTAGTTACAAAATTTGAATTTTACAAAGTATTAATATTGTAAAATTAAAAATACAATAAAAAAATTTACCACATAATTTTTCTACTAGATAAATGGTATCCTATTTCCTGCATGTCGGTAAATAAACTAGACAAATAAGATTCTGCTTTACTCAGTAAGTGAACATGTAAATACACATGTTCTGCTGAGTATTTTATTTCAGCTACTAGTTACTATTACTCATTATACTAATACAAATGCTAACTACACAATAACTATTAATATGTACTTTACGTGCACCTGGATTATGCTTAATAAGCACAAACTATATCTCTCTGAATGTGATAATACTTTTGTTCAAGTAATTTACCGCTTTGTTACACCTTTTCAAATTTTATATTCTCTAAAACCAACAGACTTCGTTAGTCGGTAGGCATTCAACTTTGTTTCAATTTGTTTAAACAAAAGCGGCATGTCTATGGCGGTAGTTTCTTAAACACTTTAATATTTGCACTGAAACATTAAAATACCAAGCGGTAAAGTTCCAAAGATTATTAAACTACCTACAGAAATTCCAACATAAAAAGATTTGAAAAATTACTAAATATCAATTGCTAAAATTACTAAAATTCATTAAACAGAATATCTATGAATTCAAATTAATTACAAATAATTTATGCATTCATTTTATACCAATTATAATCTCTCTCTAGAGATAATAGATATTTAAAGAGAAGCGCAAATTTTGTTGACAAATGCGATTTGAATTATCGAGTAGTGATAACCATAACTCTGCATACTGCATCAGTAATGTCACATGTGGAATTGATCAGCGGCCGCATCAAAATGGAATTGAACATTCGTCAATGATTGCTGCATTAGACACCTGATTGTGATGCTGATTGCGATTTAATTGTTACGGCTGTTTGATTATCGCGTGACTAATTGCACCTCGCTTCATTTGAAACTTTTTTGATTTGATTTTGGTCAGTAACCAAAACATAAAACAAAATTTAACGATGAGATGGATGAATAATAAAAAATGGCCAAAGCTTTTATAATTCAATATTCTCTTGATTACTCTTTTCATACTTTTTATTAAATGAAAAATAAAATAGTTACCAAAAAATATGCGAATGATAGATAAATGATTCTATTTGGATAAAAACTTTTTTATCTAAAAAATAATTTCCGGTATTTTGACATTTCCTGAAATATATTTTTAAGGTTCTTGATTCATCGATCATTTTGAGTTGCAGTTCATTAATGAGCTGTCAGTATTCTGTCAAAAACAACTTTAATAAATATATTCAAACGCAGGATTCTTTGAACTTTCAATTTCGATCGTAAATTTTAATTCCCAAGAATAAAAAAGAAGATTTTCTTATCTTTGAGGGGAAAATGTCTTTGTACACCCTAAAAGCACACTCTAAACATGATCTTATACTCAAGTGTAAAATACCCTTATCTCGATCGAAACGTGGAAGAGTATCAAATCTCGATATTAACAAAGCTCAACATTATTTACCCATTTTGTAGCACTTGATTTCAAATCACTAAGTAAATAGAAAGCATTCACTTCATTCAATATCGAAACGATGGGAAATAATGCATCTGCATTTTATTGGTACATACTACTTTGTACATATTCTGAAATCTCAATAAAAAATTAAATTCCAATATTCACTCGTTTATTTTCCTATTAGTATAAACAATTTTAGATTTAAGATTCAAGCGTATGTACACTTAACATTCATTTTAAAACACAAACAATCTATGGTCCTAGTTTACCTCAAACTGAAACTCTTCCATGGATTCATGAATCATTAACTTATCATCAAGCCAAGCAATTAATCATTCAGTGCATTGTGCTTTGGCCTTCTGTTTCTGGCATGTTGTGTACGAATTTCCCTAACATTAAAATTATTTTATTTACATTTGGGACTCTCTTCCCGATGAAAAATTAAACGCGCCTTATGTTTTGCGTCATACTTACTTAAAAAACAAAACAAAAGAAAAAGTGACATAAAAATTTAATTTATTTTCAGAAGGAATTTGAATTGAATGAAATAATGAGTTGGTTGCACTTCAATATTTTCAATTTAAATCATTTTTATAACTTCAAAAATATTGATGTTGTTGCTATAAACTTCGTTTGATCTTTGAATGATTTTCAAATATGTGCGCAGGAAGAGTTTATTTAATAAACACGCTTTGCTACTTAAAATATCTTTGATCTCTTCTACAGAAGAAGTGTTTATCTCAGTTGTGGTTATATTAACTAAGATTTGTGACCTGGTAGTTGGAAGTTAACAAATTAAATGTTTTGCTTGAGAATATCTATTAAATTAATTTAAAATTAAATTGAGTAAAGTTAAAATTAAAATGGTTGGTTTGAGTGGATGATGGGTTGCCTATAGTCAAACACTACAACTGAATAGTTTCCATTTTGGATTTTGCTACAAATTTTGAAAACGAATTTAAAACCAATAAAAGGAATAAAACAAATTATACTTAACGCAAAGAAAATTAATGAAAGCTAATAATTCAAAGCAAAAAAAGAAAAGAAAAGAAGAAGCAACAAATCCAATTTTATTTTCCACGTGTTTGCATTGTACATCCAAAAATATATCACATTTCCGTTGCAGAAGCGAATTCGTATTTCATTACTTATAAATCTGAAAATAAATAAAACCGCAATCCGACACCGTTCCAGTCTGGCTGCGTGTAACTCTCAGCATTCATTACGAATGCAAAATTTAATTTTGCGTTTCTTGGGAAAATCATAAGAGCTCGCGTTCTCGCATTCACGCTTTTCTAATTTAATTTCGATCGGGTTCTAATTGTTTACTTTCCTGTTCAGTGTTCTCCGTTTATATATACTCTTCTTGCAGTTTACCTAACAGGACTGGAGACGCATTCTCATCAGGGCCTAACATTCCTCCCAACACTTTACTTACTCTTCAAGAACACCTAACAATAAACGTTCGAACCGTTTCCATCTTGCGTTTCTATTTGTACAATGATTTCCACGCATTATTTCTTTGTAGACGTTATTCCTTATCTTTTCTTTTTTGTATTTTTCTTGACGGTAATGAAAATCGATTTCGAAGCGTTCGAGCAGCACGATTTTAATTACATTTGCAAATACTCTGATGTAGGGATACTGATACTGCGGTAGTAAAGTACGCATTGGCAAACATTATACATTGGGAATGGTAACAGTTTCTGACTGCACTTTATATTTGCATGCAATCAATGAATGATGATGGAAATGACGCGACGCGACGCGACTAGAGTTAATTGTGTTTACAATCTTAAGTGTCCGATTTTACAATTGATTTTGAGTTACAGTAGAAATTGCAATTCGATTTCTAATTACTTTGAAGGAATGAATAATGGAACAAAGACAGATCTTGGAATATGTTGATGTTGTTTGATTTGTATAAGTCTAGGAATAATTGTTTCCGGGTGGAATTTACTCTTAGAATTAGTTCAAATAAATCTTGAGTTAAATGAATATTTTAATTAAAGGAATTAAATTTTTTTAAAATTTTTTTCTGTTTCCTAGAAATTTTATTTCTAATTTTCCGCTCTATATCTGTCAACAACTTTTGCTAGAATTTGAAATGTGGGTGTTCCACCTAGAGACTAAAGAAATAAAGTGATCATTTCCTCCTTAGGGGGTATTATAGCAATTCTGTTTTCTATCATTTTTAGTGAAAGATTTACAACTTTTAACGTCCGGGGATTAACATAAGGGTGATGAAATGTCCCCCAAGTCAAAAAGTTGAAATTCAAAACCAATCCCAATCCCAATTCTCAATACTTATTTCTTTTTCTTTATAAAGTTTAAAAAACAAAAAAAAATCAAAAAATAAATATTCCAACCACTCATTCGTAACAACAAAAACACCACTTTAATTCGATGTGACAATTTCATTGGACACATGTATACTGAACAGAAGTTATAATGCACTTTTACTAGAGTACAGGGCATAAGTACATACTACAAGTAGAAATATTGAGGGTAATGCCCTTTAGGGGTGCAAAACACATACATGTCACATATGCACAACACGACACAATCATAACTGCGATTTCATGATTCCATACGGTATTGACACTACTACCACCATCATCATCATGATCATATAGCGTAGACCATCGAATTACTGAACAAATAAAGTAAAAACCCAGCATTTTAGATGAGGAGCATCCCCTAGGTTTATACAGGGTTGTATTATATTTTAAAAGGGTTTGAGAAGTTTTAGAGACAAATAAAACCAAAATTAAAGCCAGGGAGATTTTGTCTAGGACCTCATTCCTCTCACCCCCTACAGCCTAGATATTTTGATATGGGATTGACAATACCTAGTAGTATAATGGGTTTACTTATTTACTAGCTAATGGCTACCGAGGTGTGAGTGAATAATTTTTCTAGGGATTGAATGCACTAACAAATTTGTAGCTTTGATGGGGTGGAAATAAAAATCCATAAGGAAAAGCATAAGCATAAGGCCCATCTCCACAAGGGATTTACTAAACAGGGGTGCGTAAATATAGACATTTAATTGAGTAAACACCATGATGTGGATTTTATTTTACGATTTGTTAGGTGGTAAATATAACCAAATGTTTTAGGGTTTTTGAAACTCAATACAAGAAGTTAAACACATTTTTATTTAAACCCAAAAAAATAAATAAAAAAATTTGAATCAAATCAAATCTATAAATCTATAGATTAATTATAATTAATAAAATCTGTAATGATTCCAGATTAGAATGTGATGATTAACAACCCTAAAGCTAACCGGATACGCCCTACCTATTAAAACTATTAAAAACATATAATATATGACTTAGTGACGCTATAAATGTGGTAGTGGTTGTATAAATGTGTAAACGCGACCATAAAACACATAATAAAATCGTTTGTAATACTCGCTCTTATATAGGTACATACACTACATACCTAGTCATAAGCCATATGCAAACATGCGGTAATCAAACATAATTAAAATCTAAATCTAACCAGACGACTCTTGTTTTATCAGCAGAAGATGAACATACACAACTTTACAATTTAAAAAGAGTAAAGCCGCCTAACTTGACTTAAGTACTGTTTCTTTGTTAATATTTTGATATGGAAATAAAACACGCGATTGTAATTATGATAAGAATAGAAAAACCTAGGAAAAACTTCAAAGTTGCTTCCGCAGTTGAATAAATATTGAAAGAGTAATAAACTACTTAAAATTTTTAAATTTTTCGGTAAGTCTTTGATGAAATTTCTTAATTTTGTTTAAATAATTAAAGCTTTCTTTTGTTTTCTTTTCTTTGTGGAAACGAAACGGATACATTTCGAAGGGAGGAAACTAGAAGAAGGAAAAGTCTGAACTTGAAGTTTAAAGTCATAAAGACGCTTTCAAAAGAGTATTTTGTGGTTTTAGCGATGACTATGAGCGTCGGCGTCGACATCGTTGCAACAAACTTTTCCGCCGTCGTCGCCGCCACCAAAAACCACAAGAACCTCAACTAACAAACAACATTGGTACCATTCACATATATACACCATTACTAAACTTTCAATGTGTTTATATATTTGTATACTTATATAAAGTTTTACTTGCTCATAAACTTTACACATACGAAGATAATAATAAGACTTTCAATAAAATTCACAAACAAAATCTTTAAAAACTAAATTTTTCAATTATGTATTCCTATTAATTAAAATAAACAAAATACAAAAAGAAGCAGAAAAAATAGTAGCACATTGTAAATTAGACGTGAAAGAATTTCAATGATCATCATAATCATTCCATGGTGGAGGTGACGGTGACAATTCAGTGTGCGCGGTAACATTCGCGATTGCGTCAGAGAGAGATCGCCAGGTTCTTATCTGGTCGGCGTCGTTGATAAAACCCATCGACGACGAGGGCAAAGCATTCAGTCGAGTCGCCGGTTCAACATCGAGTAAAACGCGTCGGTTGTGTTATCGATAAACGCTTATCATGTAGTCTCACGTGGCTGCTTTTACTACACGTACATTACGGTTATTCTATTTATACTTATTCCTAATTAGATTTAACGTTGTTGGTGTGAATATCGTGCTGAATTCATTAAATAATTCCAGAAGTAATTTTCTAAATAATTATATTGTTTGTTACAACTTCAATTCTGGGACTTGTTGGGACCAGGTAATTATACTAATATTAATGTAATAATTGGTGAAAGACACCGCAAACGGATTTGTTTCGTTTTTGTATCAGCTGCTTTGCTAGGGCGCAGTTATCTTATCTCTGATTTTATTATATTAACAGCTAAATCTAAATCTAAATGTAATTTATCTGTTTGTTATTGATATAACGTACTACTGCTACTACTGGTGAGTATTGTATTATTTTATTTCAAAAGGAAATTGAAATGTTGTGTTTTGTTTTTCTATTTGCATATTGTACATTTATTTATTTATTTTATTTTATTTAATAATTTTTTATTTTAATTTTTTCGAAACTTCAAGATTTTCCAAGTAATAAATGGTAGTTTTGCGTGGTATAAAAATGTAACATTTTCCACCTAATTTTCCAACGTTTTCCTTTTTTTATTCCACTCTAAACCGATAAAATCTGTTTAATTCAGTAATAATCTTATCATACAAACTATTACGGATACATAATACCTCCATATACATATAAATAATCCCCGTTATTTATATTTGTATACTTTTTGACTTCATGATTTTTTGATGTTGTTCTGGTTAGTATGAGTTTGGTATACCACGCGTGGTAAATTTGTGTTTTACGAACCGTATAAATTTGTATTTCGTCTTGCGCTCTGACCTTTTGAAGGCTCTGGTTATTCCTATATGCGCTTGCAGGAAAACTCCAGGACGTAAAAAACTGCTCAAAGTGAAAATAAATATCCTTTACCTCGACATACTCCGTGTACCATCGAGCTTACATGAATTTTCACTATATGTAGGACAAACTTTTCAAAAAAGAAAAAGAAAACTAAAGCCTACACGTAGAAGGCACTAAAATATAAAGTTTTCTTTGCTTTTTGCAACCAAATTAAGAATTATGAGTTTTCTTTAGGAAGAAAAAAGAAAAGTTGAAAAGTTCCAAAAGTTGTGTGGTTATATTTTATTTATTTTTGAGATGTTTCCGAAGTTTTATGATTTGAGGATTTTCAAAACTAAAAATTAAAAAGATATGAAAATCATTTCGAGATTTAAAAAGTTATGAAAATCATTTAGTGATTTTATAAGATTGCGTAAATTTTAAGCAACGAAAGCTCTATAAATGCATAATATTGCAAAATATTCGTAAAAGAAAACATAAAAGAATCCGACAGATGATAGTAAATTCTACCCTTCTTTATGTCGTTTCCACGACGACGTTTGCTTTATACGTGCAGACAGACTTGAAATATGATTACGCTTTGCATAAATTTCGACGCAATCGCAGGTTTTCCCAACAAAAAAAAAACATAAATCCCATGAAAATCATTTAAAAACATGGAAGATTTGCCAAAAAATTTTACTCATTTGTATCTACATATTTATTTATTACTTTGTTTTCGAGATCAAAAGAAAACTATTTTCATTTTGTTAAACATAAAAATAAATTTAAAATTTAGAAAAGCATTGCAATCCTCATTAGCATTCAAAACATTTCATTTACCATTGACATCAACTCACAGACACAGTTGATTGAACCAACAGAGGTCCTGCAGAGTTCTCGTTTAGATATAGGCAACACCATACAAACAAACATAGAGATATCCTTGTTTAACCATGGAACTATGGCGCAATTAAATGTTAATCAGATTTATTTGTGAACTAGAGTAACAAGCGACAACCAGATGCAAATGACGCTCAAGCGAAATATTTCAAACTTCGTTGGACAATAATCTGCTCTGTTTATTACTGATGCAACTGTCATCAATGCTCATAATTATAATTTACATTTGTGGAAATCTTAGATTTATAAGTCAATTACGATTCAAATTAAACGCTGCACCCGGCTTGTGTTATTACTCAGTTTAAAGCAGAGAAAATTACATGAAGAATGATCGTGCGTTATATAACACTTTGCAGTGATAAATTCCGCGTTTAGAACTTTAATTATATTTTATAGCAAGCGACACTCTCATTAATTTTTCTTTAAGCGATGTTAAACTTTAAGTTCCCGTCGTCTTGGAAAATTACTATAAATTAAGTGCTGCAAATTGCAAGAAGATAAAATTTAAACAATTTGTTTAAAATCTTACGATAAAAATGAAAAAGAAGTAATCATAACCCTACTATCATTTTCAAAAGTTTTGAGCCCTCAATTTGAATGCTTATTACATTACGTTGCACCTTTCGTTTATTTTGTACATTAAAAATTTATAGATATTATTTCAATAATACTTTTGAAAATTGTAAGTAAGAAAATGAGTCTATTTATTAATATAAATATATCAGTGAATAAATTTTTAAAATATTCGCATTGTCTTTCGAGATATTGTATTCCTACGTTTCAATTAA
>JASKGN010017016.1:0-27587 GCA_030556245.1 Falagria sp. GC000072 | reverse complement strand
GGCTCGCTAAAATTGCTGCTTTATAAGCGGCGGAACGTACAGAACTGCCGAGAGAAGCTACAAAACGCATTCTATTGTGCAAGGAAGAAACCAAAGAAGAAACGAAAAACAGTAACATACAATAAGAGCTGCCACATTGTTTAACTCAATGTTTAACGCAATATTTGTGCAAGTCGACCATAGCCAGGTGCGTTGTGTGTTCAGTCTGCACATTGCAGTGCGAAACCTGCAGTGCTTCAAATCTTATTATAATCATTTTTGCAAAATTATTGTTTTTTTCCAATTTTAAGATCTAAATGCATTTTTTCTTATTTTTTAATTAATATTTTATAAAAAATATATAAATCTAAATATAATTTGCTGTAATTTGGACAAGTGTGTGTTTCGTTTGCAGAATGTAAACAAACCAACTGAGTAATATTTACAACTGTGAGTTAGCAACAAATTTAGAGTGTAGTGGATATTTGTAGTGAAAAGAATGCAGAAAATTGATATAACGTTATTTTGAATAATCATTTAGTGACACTACTTAAATAGTTTGTAATTTAATTGGAAATATTGTGCCAAGGAGTATTTGCACCTGGTGTATTTGTTGGCTGCCTACGTTAGAGCTCTATATCTAAGAATAAAATATATGAATGGTAAGTCAATTCTTGTATTTAATTTATATATAATTTTCCCTGTTAGCAAAGTTTAATTCATTTGTGTTTATCAGAAAACAGTTTTGCAAATTATAAGCACAATAGTTACAATTTCTGAAATTCACAATACTAATTTGGTTGTAAATTACACCAATGCTTACAAGTACATTTTAAACTGAGCTTGGAGTTTTTTTATACTCGGTTCTAAATTAATTTATATTTAGTTATGTTACGTTTACAACAAAATGCCACCTATTCACATATGGAGTGTCATATCATTTCTAAACATTTGTATAATAACAATACACGTATATTACACAACGTCATACAATGTTTCAAGCAAACAGGATAAAAATCCATATTTACACCATACGTCGCTGCTGCTACCAACGTTGAGGACGGTTTAGCCGCCGTATAACCGATGTCAATAGGAAAAGGAATGGAGCGCAAGCGTCCTTTCCCCAATGCATGCCATGCATCCCTTCCAAGATAACACTACTTAGAAATATTATCCAGTCAAGTTTGCAGGTGAAAAGTGCAAAGAAAGAATGCAAATCTGCAAATTTGCAATTCACTTAATTGATGTTAAAAAAATATTTTAATTCCATTTCAATTTTCAAAATTCAACTATCAAAATTCCCAAAACTGAGGGAATTTTTAGAAATTGGATTTAAACTTATACAGTTATAATCTATCAGTCCAAAATATGGTATATATAACATGTGTGCTACTATTCTATATTTCAATAGTGGTAGCAACAGCGCAGGGTTAAAGCGTCGCGACGTACGGGGGCAGTTTATTCGTCGCGAGTGCGCGTCGCCGTTCGCAGTTCGGTCACGTCTCGCAATCCTGCGAGAACAGCAGTTCAGTCGGCTCGCGCCCGTCATTTGAGCCGCACGCAAAATTACGGTTTGCCACCCCCGTTCAGTTAGTTTCCGTGACATATCAACGTGCAGCATGCACAACACGAGTGCTTCTTGGGGTCTTTAAGACAATCAACGTGGAAAGCGTCTGACTCCTGCTGCCGGAAGGTAAGTTTCCTTTTGGTTGCTATGACGACGCTGCGCGGGAATTCGCGCGGTTAGTCAAAAGTCCCAAGGGCAATCCGAATAATGCTTATAGAATACTAAAATACTAAAAATAAAATGCAAACTGTACAAACATAAAGTTATTTGTTATTTATCAGTTATGCATGTTTTTAAATTGCTTCTGGATTGGCTTTGAACATTGAACTGCCCAAGGTTGACATAAATGCGAATTGTATGACTACAAAAAATATAAATGTATTGTATATTTTAATATAATAATAATAACATCGTGGTTACATGTTGTTTGTAGTTGCGCGTTTGATTGTGAACAGTGCACACGCAGCACGCGTTCGAAATGGGGGAGCACCGACGCCACATAATCGTGAGACCGCAAATCCGGGTGATTTGAGGGCAACCGCTTTTCTGCTTTGCCTGCTTTTCTAGTCTTTGCAGAGAAAAAAAGCATTTGCTGGGAAATGCGTTCGTATCATCTGAATCCCACTTAAAATTAAACTTTTCTACCGAGTTGGCTTCTTCTTCCGTACTGCTGCCGCGAAGAGGTTGCTTATGTTACAAAAACTGAATTTGGAACAAGCCATGCGGAACCGGCTTGGTTGTCACGTTGTCAGCCGCGGTCGCCGCTCGTAACCGGCTAGTAAAACAATATAAAACTTTGTTCATTGTTCCTACTGTTTTTCTGAAATACTTGTTTATCTTTCAACTCACATATTAGTTTTATTGTCCTGTATATCTTATCGTTAGAAGTTTATATCCTTTATCTTGGTTTATATTTTATTATCCGTGTTTATGATATATTATCAATGTGCCAAAGATATGCCAATTATATACTCACACTTAAATCCCCAAGATTAAAAATTATTAATGGCATAACTTTGCGCTTTTCTTGCATACTTTGCAGTTTAGCACTTTCGGAGTGTAATAAGTTAATTAGCGTAATTGGGGCGCTCGAGGAACATATCGAACGACCGGCATCTATTGCGTTCAAGCCGTCAAACAACTCACAACTGTTAAACAGTTCAAACGCAAAGGGCGTATCACGCGAACGTCGTTCGTAGGTGCAATCAGCATCATTGATCGTGAAGCAGCAAAGAAACCGGAAGTTTAATAGGACAACCGATGGAACATTGTGTCTCCTATCTATAACCTATCTATCAGAGTTTGTCTTAGGGGTAGGTTAACATATTCTATAGTATCCTCAAACCGTTTTCCGGGCATTGGCAAAATGATAATTTTATATAAATGCCTTCCATTAAAATGTAATAGTTTCAGCAATTCTGTTGTATTTTGCAAAGTAGACAAACATTTCAAGTGTTTGCTTTTTATTCGGAAGTCAATAGTTCCACCCGGCTTTTCCAAATCTATAATACATCGATGTCTGTTGGCGTGTTGCATTATTCCAGCTACAAGCACAAGTGTTCGACATGAAAATTGCTTTAAAAATTCAAATTATACCACTCTAGTAGCAATGACGACAAGAAGCTTCTGCATCTGGCTCCTCTCATGCTTATTCCATTGGAATCCATTGCGAATCGACTCAAATATTCTTTATGTCGATGTTATTTCTCAAAGCGGCTTACATCGCTTCCTATTTATTTATGAGCTTTCTGCACTTGCGCCTATCATCCCTAACCATTCGCAACATTTTGGTGCTACCAATTAGCCAATTATCGCTGGTTAATAATTTGGTACCATTATGCACTTCTTGATTGCCAGACACTATAAAGCGATAAATGCTGCTGAATGCATTTTTAATGTTGTTTACCACTGATGGGATGATTGAAGTCTTTATGCATGTTTGATATGGATTTTGCTTGGATTCCAACCAGGTTAATCGATGTGAAACCAGTATTTGTGCAAACTAGGTTTAAAATAGATTTTTTACAAATTGTGATATCTTTACCAGGCAACAATAACTAAATTCGAATTTTAACACCTTACAAGGTAGTAATTTTGGCTACCGGCCCGACTACCAGATAAAACTAAAGTTTAACCGAATTCAGTGCCATAAAATTCAGGCACTTCTGAAAATGTCGTCCTCTCTTCAGAAAAGGTTGCCGACCCTTGATTTAAATCGTAGCTTCCCTATCAGACGACTGATAATAAGCCATTTGGAGAAATATCCAGCTTTACGACCTATTATACCTCGACAGACACACAAAGCGATCGAAAACAATCGAATGACTTCTATTACAATAATGTACTGATGTGCTGGAAATCAAAATGGGAAAGTCTGAAGGCGTTCACCTGCTTGTCACCATCGATTGTTAGACATCAACTAAACCAGACAGACACCAACCCACTGCCAATTGATTGTTCTGTAAGTTGCTGAAACCAATACATCAGTGATGTGTATTATAGCTCTCAGAATAGGGATTTAATAATTCGACGAGACATCTACTTCACTTCAATCTAGAAATAACTCTAAGCAGAGCCGATAAAATGCTACTTTCGCATAAATAGTAATAGGATAAAAGGTACATTATCATTATCAACTTTTATATAGTCCATTTCCTCATGGACAGATCACAGTTCAAGCCTACTTTATTGGAGTATAAGCACATTGATTATATCAACCTCTTTCTGATCGAGGTGAAAGATGACCGACCAAACCGTTCGATGACCCATTTCCCGCCCGAAATTAAACAAACGTTTCCTTCTAACTTTTTCGTTTTTAGCCCGTTAGCATTTTCTTCATTTTCTTTGCCATTGCAATAGAGTTATGCAGTGACGGCATCTCGTGTGTTTTATCCTCTACTTGGTGATATAGTGCTAATGTGCTCCTGGGTTCCTCAGACGGGCAGCTAGTGTGTAATCTAATAGCGGCTTACGACGAGATAAAATCCCATTCGGCTGGCCCTAACAATCCAGCGCGCAAATCCCTTAAGAGCTTGTTATCAAGCATTATCAGGTCTCGGTGAACGAGACGATTGCAGCATCGTCGACGGTCTAGGACAAACGTCTCAGTTACTGGTTACGCCTTCGTCGTTTAATTTTATTTTCGCGTCTCCCTCGTGTACTTAACTGGACGATATGAATCTATCTAACCTAGTTATGAATCGATATTTTGCTTTTTTTTATTCGAAGGCCGGGGGTCAAATTTCTATGGCATTGATTAATTTTTGATTAAATATTTAAGCTTGGCCTTCTGGAGTTAATTAAAGTGATTAGGTCTGAGAGTATACAGCGAGCGTAGCCAACGTTGTGAAAAATATTTCACTAGAATCGCTTCAGCAATTACCTTATGCAAACAGTTCTCGTTGAAATGTTTTCAGCGAAATGCGGATTTTCCCGGTAGAAAAGGAAAACTAGGAATTAATGTAGTAATGATTTTCTTTTTGGAGCAATTTGCTATATGATTTATTTTAATGTTCTAATGTGTCACATTAAATTTTGCAAATTCTTTCCTGCTTCTTTTGTCAATATTATTTTATTGTTTTTTAATTTGCTTTATGCGCGGTTAACCTAGATCCAAGTAATGAAAATTCCCTTGATCGGAATATCGGTTCTAGTAGGACCAGAGGGGTATAAAGGTAAATCGACACGAGCTGAACAAAAAGCAACTCGAAGCCACTATATATATATATATCTATATAGTGGTTGTACAAAAGTCAAGAAGCATTTGAAGGACCTACCGGTTGCACTCGTTGTGAAAATGGTGATTGAAGATATGCAACCGCCAGTTTGATATTGAAGGACGCCTGTAGCATGCTGAACTAGCAAAATATTGCAAGCAAAATATTGTTTCAGCTCGGTACGAGTACAAGGCAACAAGGATCAATCGACTTTGCAGCAAAATTTGAATTTAAATGGAAATGTTAAACAAGATTGGCGCGAAGATCCACCGTCGCGGATTAGGGCTTAATGGCGAGGTGAGCGCCATTACACAGCGCCACCACACTTCGTTGCTTCACATTCAGCCAACTTCATTTCTGTTTCTTTTTTATGTCGAGGGCGTAATTCCCTTGTGCGTTTGGATACTGATATGAGCTTCTGCAAGCGAGAAGCGTTCAATTCGTGGATGCTAGCCACTTACTTGCTTTGACGATTGCTGAGCCAAAACGAGCGCACAAAGGCGTTTTGAGGGTGAGAAATAAATGTTAAAAACGGTTCAAATCGAGGGAGGGGTGATTTTAATTCCGCGTGGAATTGATTCTTAGTTCAAAGCAGCGCGAAAGTGCTGGATCCAATTTGAAATATGAATTGCCTCATAGATTTCTAGTAATGCTCCATTAATACCCTCTACTTATAGAGAATGGGGATTTGCTAGTTTTTAAAGTTTTTCAGCATTCACAAAGAGATACATCATTTGATCTATTGACGGATTTCTGTTGTTTAATTTCCATATCTGATTTTTCAATATGTACATGGTTTCCACCAGGTAAATACATCTGTTAGCTAGTAAGCTGCTTCAATCTATTCAATGTTCCTAGTGACGCAGGTGTATCAAGGGTGCAAATATAATATTGCTTTATCAGCATTCAGCACGCATTACTCTGCTTTTGCGGTTTCGCGCTCCATGAAACTGTAAACCCGAGTCGTTTTGATTATAACATGCGTATATCCTATTAAAATGTTGCTATAACAATATAACATGAACTCGGTTCTACCTTAGTCCTAGTACATGTTTTAGGGCTAAGAATAAATATGGAACAGAAGAGGAAGATAACCGGAAGGAAAATGTAGATGCTTCGAGTCTAAAAGCCATTTTTGTTTGGAAATCCATAAACATTTTATAAACACAATGTGTCCCTTTCAAAGTCAACAATTTATGCCTTTGGCGTCAATAAGTCCTTTCTTTTCCATTTAATTTTTAGTTATGAGCATAAAGTGCTCGTAGCGTTTTGTGTCCTTCATAATAAAATAAATTATCCTGGTTTGCTCCCTCGTCTTAGCCATGTGTTGTATATACAGGACATGTATGCTTTACTAAAAGGACTGGAAGAAGATCAAAGAATAGAAGGGTGGAGTATAGTAGCAAGAGTAAGATACCTACTACAAGGACATGACCGCTGGTGAGACTTATCCTGTGAGGACATTAACAACGTAATTTATGGTTAATAAAAACATCCCGTGTCGCGTATTGTTGGCGAGCGCATCATATAAACGTCCCGCGCATGGATTACGCGCATCTTTTTATGTGACCACTACATTTTTAATAAACGGACATGAGGTAGTTCGTACCTGAAAAAAATACTAATAAGCTTCTAGTTTTATTTTTTCTACGGGTTACACAACATATTTTATTGATTATCGAGTGCTCAAAAAAATTATGTCATAAAATAGTTTAAGGACGAGATCAAGACAGGTACTAAAAGTAAATTAATCAAATAACGATAATTGAATTCCAAAAAGTAGCTTTATTGATATCGACAAATTAACATAATTAATACCTTTGCCTGTTCCACACTCCGCACAGTCGTTTCACCCATTTACCTCTTTCGGTCTAAAAGCACCCCGTCCCGACTAGAGTTTAATCATGTTCAACTCATTAATCCAAGCGTCTTAGCATTACCATTTAAACTTTGCGCATTTCCCAACGTGCTCGCCGTCTTCCATTCGACTTACTAGCTAGCATCCGCAGCGAAGTTGTGTAGACTGAAACTGGCGACGATGGTATGGTAAATACGAAAATTCCACTTGCGCTGCACTCACCCTCCTCACATCCGAGATTTTCCCAAATTGCTTTAATCACGACGCACAGGCGATACACTCGATGCGCACCTAGGAAAATTCCTCATCGGCGGTGAAGAAGAAGAAGAAGACGAGTGGTAGCGTAATCGGGAAAATAAAGGGGTCCAAGTGATGAATGAGGGTAAGAGAAGGCGAAGAGGCAATCATGGCGCGAATGGGATTTATGATGGCAGCTGCGAGTCATCGGTGGGCATTGTTATTGCGCAGTTTTAATTCGCACACCTTCAACAATACTGTCGACGTTCACTTCTTACTTGCTCGCAGAAGGCGAATTTAATCATTCTGAAGACGTCGCAGCAACTTACCTTTTTCCCATCAAATCCGCAATGCTAGAAATGGACGCGAATTATCGCAGGCACCTGAACTAATGAACTTCAGTTACTCCCGCTTTATTACAGTTTATTACAGCATTAGTTGAAATAACGAGTGTATTTTCCAGTCGTCTTCGCGTAATGCTACGTTCGTCGTATAAATTGTAGATTGGGGTTGAAAATGGTATCCTGGGGGTGGCTATTCCATGCTTTCGGAGCACCGCCGAAATGTTATTGTCATGACGCTCGTAATATTTGCTGGGACGAGGAGCGAAAAATATTCGTACAATTTAGGTGGAAGTATCATGGAAACGATGCGCGAAATTTAATCGGGTTACTTCAGTCTATTTTAAATGTCAAATTGGCTATAATTTTATATGCGTTGCTTCTTCATTCTGATTGCTTTTATCTTCTTATATATTTTGCAATCTATTTTGTCTACTTCAATTTGAATACTATGCCATATTAGTAGTTCCAATTTGGAAGACCAGTGGATTAAAGTATAATGAATTATAGTGTGCATCTTGATTTTTCAATCGTATAATTTTATTTCCTACAATGTTCGTAGTCCCTTTTACTTTTACTTTTAGGAATACGTACAATCCCTTTGATCCTTGTGTGGGTCCTTTCCGCTTGCTAAACAGTTTACGTTGCAGTCTATCGATCATAAAAGGATGCGTTGTGTTGTGCATGTGGTTCAATCTAACAGAACAATAAGGTTTTTTCAAAGCTAATACGTTAGGTTTTTATTTTCTATTTAGGTGCCTAAAATTGCAATGGGTTTTACCTAAAATTACAATGCAACTTGTAAATTGTCTGAAAACGACCTTGTGAAATTGTATTGATTCAACCTATATTAAATCCACAATAGAAAATATAAAAATAACAATTGCATTAATTATTTATTGCTCGAACGTTTAACGCACGATTGCACAATGAACAAATAGCCTACCAACCCTCATCCTTTAGCGTTATTATTCATCAGCAATTCACAATTCTGCATTTGTTACATTATTGCAAACATAAACTGACATATGAATATGAATGTGAATATGAATATGGATATACAAGTAAATAAATGTATGGCATTCATTTTCATTAGTAACTCGCTGGTACATCACATAGTCTACCAAGTGATTAATTACTGAAGATGTTATCGCACTTTTTGGAACAAATTTCCTGCCCTCTATAATTTACAACATAATTACAAGATTACCTGGTAATTACCTCATTTTTCTTATATGTAACAAACAGCGAAACACTAAATATCATTTTGGACTTTGTTGTGGCCAGTTTAAAAGTGTCACTGATTTATTCAATCACTTCATCAAATTAGCAACAATGTTGTTGGCAATACAAACAAAATAAATAAACCAAAAAGCGTTAACTACCAACGATTTATTATCCTAATTCGCTTAATTCACTATCTACACAGAGACTTGTTTATCTGTCGTGCATTGTGCCCTTTCCTTTTACTTCGTTCTCACCCCGTCGTATTCCAAACAACCCCAACCCGCCCGATACGTGTTTTCCGTTCGTGTGGTTATGAATAAAACATGCGCTGTTCGTCTTCTTGTACATGTCGCACTCTCATCTTCTTGTACAGTTTCCAATGTGTGCACTCTCCTTTAACATTCATCCAAGATTCGGAAGACTGTGTTGAAGGTGCAGAATCCTGGCGCGGCACATCAATCCGCTAATATCGGCACTGCCACCATTACCTTGCCATGCCTAGTTGCTATACATACCTGACACTTGCCCCGCTTCAACCACAGGAACAGAACCGATCGCATCCTGTAAGCACGCGGGACTGACGAGGGCGGTTTTATCAGCGGCCGAACACGGGGTGCATGTTCGCGGCGAGATAAACCTCGATCTCGGTTTCAATAGCTCGCCTAATGAACAAAGAATGAGGACGAACTTCGAACATCGCTGCCGCCTCCAATTTCCATACCTCCCGTGCCATTCTTCGCACTTGTGCCAAACTTCGAATTACCTTGAATAATAGGAGCTTCGAATACCTTAAGTTATGCACCCCTTCGATCCGAGTCTATTCGCTTCCATTAGGTTTTGTTTGTCTTTCTACGAACACAATGTATGCAGTGTGCATGCTTCCTTTTTGATATAGTAGCGCTAGCTAGCATGAGCGTGTGTGGCTTTAGTGATAATGAGCAGACATTGCAAGACACCCCATAGAGACATGGAATTACGTGTCGTCGCGCTGCTCTCAGCTACTACCACCAACGATTTTCTTCTAAATCCTCACGGTGTCTGTAGTTGACTACCGACCGCAATTATTACGGCAATTTAGTTTTCGGTCCGCGCGCGCACCGCCTGATGCAGGCGCCTGCTTCTGGTTGTTGTCAACCGTTCACCGTCCAGGATCCTGCTGCCACTAACAACGTCCTGAGCGTTTAGCGATGACAATTTAGCACCCGCGCGTGGACGGATTAATTTTTCGAAGTGTGGTACGGGAATTTATAATGGCCGTTAGAGTTTTGCCATTGCCACTCTTCACGTATTCAATTTTTCGACTAAAATAGAACGAATATTCGTAATTATCTTTTAATACTCAATTGTATTGCTAGGATTATACAAATATCGGTTTTTTTGTTTGATAATAACTTAAGCATGTAAGCATAGTACGCGGGCTCTTCTTCCACAAGATGGCGATTAGAGCGGCCATCTTGTCTTCGCGTCAGTACAATGGCGACACGCTAGAGGTTTTGGTAACTGCGCATTGCATTGTATGATATAAATGGAGCCTCGTTTGTACAAGTTGTAATAATATAAAATTCATACAGTAATATACCGGCATGTGATAACTACATAATATGACAAGTAATAAACACAGTGGTGAATATTAGCAATTGTAATGTTTATTACACTGGCGATGAGCTAAATAATTGTGAAAGAAGAGTTGTAACGGTGTTTGTAATAGGTAGATAAATGATAAAACAAACAGAATTAGCGCATTACAAGTCAAACGATGTAATTAGACGTATAACTGTTCTATTTTCAACAACAGTTGCGTGAGTTCACTTTGAATAATTGAATAATCCGTTGATTAATTAACAGATTTTTTCATGTTGTGCGTTGTAATTTTGTTTTCCTTCCAATTTCTACTTACATTAATAATTTCATTTCATTTTCATAAAACACATTCGCCTTTGAATTTTTCTAGCTGCATTTCTAGACATAAAACATTCTTTCATAAAGCCTTTGGAATTTCAAACCGTCTTCACCGAATTTAATCATATGCCACAGTTACATAGCCACATAAATCTTAATGAATTAATATTGCAAACTGAAAATCTATTTCGTTTGCATGCAGCCGCGCGATCGTCGGCTGTTTCTATATAAAATAGGTAAATCTATTCAATTTACGTGCTGTTAATATTTGCTTCTCAAACTTGGTGCGCTCATTCGCAATGTGGTCTTGCAATGCTTCTCATAGAGCACGCCCGCGGGCTTCAATGGCTTTACCCAGGCAAGGCGATATTTACCTACATGTGTGCGACTTTTCACATGCTACCAGGGTGCTTTATTCACAGGGTGTTTCCACAACGCTTTTAAGATCAAAGTCAATCATACCTTCACAGTATGTGTTTTCGTCTACTAGTAGTGTTGCATGCATCCACCAGGGAACGGAAACTCATTTTCTTAATGGATGCACTGAATCATACGTTGGGTTTGCTCTATGTATGAATGAAGTTCTGCTAAATGGGATTTATTCAGTGCTGAAATTCTATAATTTTATTGGCTTCAACTGATGAAAAACTTTGCTTGATACTTTTATTTTGCTTTTGGTAACCCAATTATAAAACTAAAGTACTTAATTATAAAAGACATCTGATGTTTTCATTTAAGCAGCGGTTTGAAGATTTTCCCAGCGCAAGTAACCAAAAATACTAATTCGGAGTGGGGAAGATACAACTGATAAATTGTTAAATATAATGTTCAAATTTGTGATAAACTTATTTTTATGCAAAAAAAATCTTCATTTACAAGTGTTCAGATAATATAAATGTACAGCACGTGTGCGAAACCAACCCATTAAGAGTTGATCCTCTTTTTCTTGTTGCCCAATGTGCATTTGCATAGAATTTCAATACATTACAACTAATTGCTATTGAATGTTCATACCTATTTCAACTATGTATATTATAAAATAAATGTTTTGATGAATATTATCTGAATATTTATTTACCACGGTTCATAAAATAAAACAAAGTGTGATATACTTGTTGCATTGTACAGCACTGGCCAAAAATATTTTTTTTATATTTGCCTAAAATTAAAACTCTTAATAAAAAAGTAAATTACAAGAAATGCAGTCGGATTCGAAAACTAAAATGTGGTCAGCATGAAGAATGCAGATTGCAGTTGAAATTAAGCTCAAATAAATTATTTAACGTAATCGAAATTGCAAAGCACCAACGAACGAATTAGATAGACGGCATTCATCCGAATGCGCGGGTGAGCACATTTCCACATTGATTCCTTCGCGTTCTGCTTATTTCTTTTGTGTTTATATATATAGTTTCTATGTTCTGCAGTTTCCGGCCACTCGAGGAAAATCCACTACTCCTGCTTTCCTCGTATGTACTACTGATTAATTATAGATTCCACTGATTGTTTCCAAAAACAAATTCTGCACAACTACTGTTTAATTATAATTATATAGTGATTATTCTAAACATTGCTTTCAAATCTTGTCGAACACTTTGTACATACACAATGACGATGATTCAACTCCGTACCTGCTGTTACAATTTATCTTCAATTACTTCGGTTGCGGTTGCAAACAAACGCGCCTTCACTTATTCAAATTTATTGCGTTCAACTCATTAATACTCTCGTTATTGAAGATGTGTACATGTTGCTATGAATAAATTATATTACAAAAAGTGCTTAATGATTTGCAATCCTAGTCTTTAATTCCATTCATTTATTTTAGTTTTACTCATCTAGAAAAGTTTCTTGTTATTTTGTTACTGAAGCGGAAGATATTTTTGCGACTTCAGTCTTACTACGCTACGTTGTCTTAATATTTCTTGAGATTTTCCACTACGGCCACGGTCTTCCTTGGCTAAGCTAGGGATTTCCTGCTTATTGGCTTTTTCCTTCTGTTCACGCTGTAAATTCACGTCTTACTGTCATAATTTTCTTGTTTCTACAAAAAACGATGAAGTAAACGTGAACAGTTCTACAATTTAGTTTCACACACATACAAAAAGTCGTTGCTTGTTTTTTATATGAATGGGTTTTTAATTTTGTAATTATCAATTGTTGTTTTTAGTTGTATTAAGTAAAATTTTAACATATTACTAATTATAAGTTACTAATAAAAATATAACTAAAACCTGTTTTGTTTTTAATGTAGATATTTCAATGTAAATAAATAAAGTTGTTGTATACTTGATTCTTCTTTGTTTGCATTCCATTCTTCTGATAAGCGCACCTTATGTTACATTGCATTGTGCAGAGTTAGTGCTGAACGTGCGGTCGCGCTAACATGACGCGTTATTTATCAATTGTTTAACTCAATATTCATTACGGAACTAAAACTATCAATATTAATAAATGCATTAATAAACTTTAAGATTCAGTCACGTGGAAAGACCAGTTGACGCAGTTTTAGTTCAAAGTTTTAAGTGATTAGTGCAACATCATTTCCACTTGCAGATGTAAACAAACAACATGGATTTTCACACAATCAGCACCGATTTCAACTGAATTTAAAGGTAAAATACAATTCCCTGATATTTTTTTTCTATTAGTACAATAGTAAAGTGCTCAACATCCCTCGACACTAGCATTGTAAGACCTGCGGGTTGCTTGGAGTCGACCCTGTCAGTACTCCAAAGTACTTGAAAGGGCCACTAAGCACTAAGAGCACTAATTGTCATTATAACACGTAATGGAATAGGAAGAAGCAAAGTAGATGATATTCTAGAGATTTGGAAGAAAGTGGGCATGAACTTTTTACTCCACATTGAAAGAAACTTTTCAAGTTGCGTTTCCATAACCCCGGATAATTAAACACCAACAGGTTTTCTTAGATAGCCAAATTGTTTTCAATTCAACTACGACTTTTTTCGCCAAGAGCAAATATAATTAGAAATAGCACCCAATTTATTTAAATAATTTGCATAACTGACAACAACAAAAGAAGAAAAAGTAAATTTTCCAATGTTACACCTGCAAAATGCCTAAATAAAAACAAAGTCTTTTCTAGAGTCGAAACCCCAAGCGCATCTTCAATATGCTTACCATACTCGTCTGGCATCTTTATGTGGCGTTATTTTTATATTTCAGACAAGCGCGTCGAGCTAAATGGAAAATGCCAAAAGACGAGCTCGCAAAAAAAGGTACCGAGAGTTCTTTATTAAAGAAACTCGAGTATACTGTTTCCATAATTTTCGCGAAACAAAAGAAAACTTGTTTGCGTTTATCGTGTAGAATGTGCTGGTATATTTATACGTTACCTGAACGCCCGCTTCATTGCCTAGAACTTGTTGTCTAGCATAATTTATCGTTGAGCGCAATAAAATTTGCTTTTCTTTATGGTATCAACGGACGTACTGTATATACCAACTAGATATTGTTGTAGTTCTGGCAGATAGATAGACTAGAGTGGAGCTGAAACAATTTCAAGTTTTACGTTTATTAAAATATTAAAAACTATTTGGAAAGTTTTTATTTTATTATTTTAAGTCGACCGAGGTGTATGAAACGTGTACGGGCGATGATAGCGTGTGGCGAGCTGTGTTTTCTGAAGTGAAATGTATCAAATTTGCAAGTGGAGATAAAAGCAATGTGCTAAATATACTACCAAGATGAAACATCTCCGTCTGCTTATTTAGTACTGGAATTTAATAATTTCATAATCTTTTCAAATTTCTACCGCTTTAAACTGTTTCCACGGGTAGACTATATACGGTGTTCAGACGTTTTTGTTATTTAAAGTACGGAATTTAATTTTTTAATATTTTCTCTAGAAAATGTAATTTCTAAGCCCCTCCTACTATGAATATCCATTAGAGTTTATCAACTTCAATGTTTTGGTACATTCTGGTTTCTAAATTAGATTTGTTTTATGTGGTCAGTAGGATGTTAGAATTACATCCTCAATACATACATAAAATCATTCATCAGTTATTTATGCATTGTTTTAGCTAGGACTATAATTAAACTTTGGTCGTATCAGGATCGGAAGGAAACATTGTCGCATAAACGCATGTAATATTGTGGTATATCGACATCACATTATTTATTTACAATAATCCATCAAAATGTTATTTAAAAAGCACAAAAAGTAGAATAATAAAAGCGCGGTTGAAAGCTGAATAAACATTGATAAATGGAAATGATATATAGCAGGATGCGCTGCAGATCCTCACATGACAGAAGGAGGAATAAGACGAACGAGGAACGTCTAAATTGCACAAAAATGAAAAAACACACGGGGTTTTAGGGCTTTGTTGCCAACATATGCCCAAATGTGTGCTAAAAGGGTTGGAGTAAGTGCTCCGGATATTTTGCTGGCTCTGTCAGCGCCAATATGAAGTTCTTTGACAAATTATAGGCCTAAACATAAAAGTACAAAGTATACCTATTTTTCTGTTTCATATTTTAGCGCCTTGATTCCCTGGAAAGTAAAATATTGGAACAAACTTTGGTTCCAGGTCAATATTTTCACTGTGATGCTTTTCCAATTTTAAAAATAACAAACAGAACTAACAAATGCTTTTGATAAAACTAACGCTTAGAGATACAACTGACACTCTCCCATCTAATTATATAAACTATCAAGGTTCGAATTGAACACCACAATATGGCTGAATGTCTACCTATTGGTTACCATAAAAAATGAAAATATATAAGGCATCCACGCGAAACTTGGGAAATAACCGAAGTAACAACAAGGAAAACCAGCACGTAGGATAACACCAGCTCGGAAGAAAGTTGTACACAACATGCCAATGAAGACAATACTCGTAGTCGTAGGTGTGTAACATCCCCAGCCTGATGTTCTTGTTGCTTCAGTTATGTTAAGTTGCACTGCTGAGAGTACATTACGCGATATCGGTACGAGAATCGCGAGCGGTCGTGTATAGCACATGTAGCACACCCTCGGTTAGCACAGTTCAGCATGAAACGAGCCATCTAATGCCCGGAAAGGCTAACTGCGCCTCTGGGAAATTCCGCGAACAATACCTGTCTGGTCTGGCTGGCATTGCCATAGCTACTCTTACTGTCGGTCCAGACGATCTTTGAATACGAGGCGTGCGCGAGAGTTGATTCAGATTTTGCAACGTGCTGCGATCCTTTTAATTAATATTAATTTTTTTGCTTAATATTAATTCTTTTCGGCTACTCCTGCATGACAAAACGCGTGATAGCAGTGTTGCACGCGGGGTGAATAATAATAAACGAACGTTACATGTCCATGCTCGGTGTCGATGCTCGAAGCTTTCGGGGCGAGAGTTACTCACACGGAATACATTTAACGACTTTTTCGAATGCAAAGTGAGCGAAACGCTCGCATACAAAGTTTTAACTCTCGTCAAACTAATGAAAATTGCATTTTTCTGCTTTGTTCTTTGTTTACGGCCACGTATGGTAATCAGCATTGATGCGATGCTTCAGTAAATGCGCTCAGAGCACTTACGTTTGCAATTTAAATGTCATCTGCCGTTTTTTTAGAGTACTATTGAATCTATGCTTTTTATTTAAAAGAGATATATCACTTTGGTGGATTTAATGGAAATGTGCTTTCTATGTCTCTATAACTTGTATTTATATAGGATTATTACTTTATTTTAGAACTGTTTTAATAGGAACTTCGTTAACTTTAATTTTGTGTTAATTTATTTTACATTATTTAAGGGTGCATAGAATTTGATTTAAAAGACAGCTCATACTTTGCTAACTCTCATACTTTACTCACAGCGCATGCTTTGCTCACTACTCACAATACGCTCACAGCTCATACTTCAATCACTGTTCGTTGCTCACAGCTCACACTACGCTCACAGCTCATACTTGGATCACTGCTCGTTGCTCACAGCTCACACTACGCTCACAGCTCATACTTTGATCACTGTTCATACGTTGCTCACAGCGCATATTTTGCTCACCGCTCACATTACGCTTGCAGGCATGAAATATTTGCGCCCACTAAACCAAAATCTGAGTCGCAATTAATATATAATATATGTAATATAAATTTTAAATCCAGTTAGTTATGCTTCCTAGAGTGTTTCTTTTTCCAAAATAAACTAGCACTCTAATTTTAATTTTAATTAATTTCCAATTTTAAGGATGAAATAGGCAATAGGACCAACATAATATTTGGTAAATATTGACGCACTTAAAATGTAAATATGGTAGGGCATTCATGGGCAACAATCCAGCATTTTAATTTCCTTTAGAGTACGCTTTTCCACCGGGAAATATCGCATGGAATCTAAATAAAATCATAATACATCGCATTTCATGCTATTCGACTCACACAAAGTATTTCAGCGTATTCATGACTACCGTGTAATAGAAATGATTTTCTTCGCCTGTTTGCCTGAACTCAACTGCAAACATATTTTTACTCAATGTGTTTACAACGTGCATATTTAATAGAATAAGCCGCTTACAATAGCAGCCATCAAATAAAGTAATCACTTATGCTATTTTGCACTCGACCCCGAGCAAAATGCTGCTCCTACTTGAATACCATGACTAGTTATGCACCTATCATTTTGTTTTCAATTTGTATGTTATATGAATTACATACCAAATTGTATTCCTTCAATTAACAAGTTCATACTGTATATCCAAGTATACAGCTATTTAGAATGTTGGTGTTTAGCTTGATATTCATGACAATCGTGACAAGCTATCTGTCGTACGGTGCTTCATCCAGAATCCAGTCAAACAACAAATCGCTACTTGATTGCTCGCTTCAGTTGACAACTGTAGCTGCTAGGAGTATCTTGATGCCATCTTTTTTGTTCTAGCTATAAATATAGCGTATTGCCTATCCGCTGCAGAAAAATCACTCTCAGCATGATGGCATATTAACTCGGCCAGGTCGTCGGCCATCAGTCGGAAACTCTCCTCCATTTCCCGCGACTTTCCTCTTTGCTCTTGTAAAATCCTTGCGCGATTGAGTATTATTTCCTTCGGACTCTAGTCATACACGTATATCGTGCGCGTTCTTCAACTAATAACGATCGTTACAATAATTTCAGCTGTTCTCTAGCATTTTAATAAATACTAGAGCTGAGTTCATGGTAGTACTAAGTTTGCAGGGTATAATGGTATAATATACTCAAGTGGTATTGCTGACTGCCTAGATTACAGCACGCCAATATGCACACACAAATCAAGTTGAAAAAGTGCTTTGATTGTTGAGAATTACTAAATAAATTAAACCTTGCATGCGGCTCCATGTTTGATTTCATTTATTTAATTTGTTTGCACTCCCTGTATTTACTTCCATTCAAATGTATGTTCGATCAAGTCACGGGAAACCTTCGTTTTTGTGTTTTTAACTTTTTATTTTTATGGAATTCTTTCTACAACATAATCATGATATTTCTAAATGTAAGCTTTGATTTATTACATTGGAAACATTTAAAATTCATTTTTATTTATTTTTCATTTGTATTAACATAATTTATATCCTTATAACCGGGGTCAACATTATTGGTAAGAAGATCCGCGATTTGACTTTCTCATAATTTCTCACTCCTGTCATCTTCATACACAACTTTCTCTTATAGATAAAATAAAATCATTTAAAATAAAGATTCACATTATGTATTTATTTATAGTGTGTTCATTGATGGCGTTCAATAAGCTTAATGTCCAATTGCTCCCGGCCCATTACCACAAGTTCCTAGATGTTTTATTATTAAGCTTGGAAAGTTCTAACTATAGATTTTTCAATATATTATATATCAATCGATAGATTATTAACCTCTCCATGCTTCCATACCCTATATAATTTGAAATTTTGGTCACGTAATATCCGATCATTTATGAAAATCCTGTATATATGATACACAACACAACAGTGCCGTGTCTATCAGATTTTGCGTCTAGGGCAAACTAATACTTTTCTACTATTCAGAATTATTCGCCACCCCATGTGCATACTAAAATTGCACTTTCTGAGTTTGCGCCCTGGACAAATGCCCCTATTGGCCCTACCTCAACAAGGCCCTGCAAAACAAATATCATATTATTAAAGGAATCATTACTTACCATATAAACCCCCATACAAACTCTCTTCATCGGTTAGCCAAGTAAATCTTAAAATTATAGCCTCTTTGTGCATAACAACCTAAGACATTGCAAAGGCAGCATAATATTAAGGAACTAAGTGACATTCGGTTTCGGCTTGGTTCGCCTCCATGCACAAAGTGATTAACAAAGCAGTTTTCATAAATAAAGGCAGTATTTATGCAAGAAGCCCTCGCTTCCCGATTCAAGCAAGCAAGGCTCGCGCGCGTTCCAACCGCATATTCTATATTTGGCCCAGTCCGCCACGTCGTCGGCGATGGATAAAGGAAAGTGGGACTGCGGCAAAATCGCCGTGCCGGTTGTTGTGCCCTCGACGGCAAGCGCTCGTAACCCTTCTTATTCCATATTAGCAGCGGCAATCCGGCCGCCGGATTGAATTTATTACCCTTTGCTGTTCGGCCGCGTCCTAAGCACACGATATCTACCCCGATGATAGCGCGTCCGCGTGCCTATGTGTGTATTGCCACTTTCCGGCTATTTGCTCACGTCGCTTCTTTAGCATCGTGAACGACCACGTGGACTACCCTACGTTCAACGCAAGAAACTCACCGCTACGCTACTGAAATCGCGCATATATTTGCAACCTCAATTAGATCAGATGAAAGGTCAACAGTGTTGGGCTTAGGTTTTGTAAGGTGTTGGGCAGTAGATATTTGGAAGGGTTAGGACCTCCCCGGTGTTCTTGAGATATTTTTAAAGTTAGCCGGTCATAAGAGGTAACCAACACTGAAGCACCAACCAAATTGGTACTAAATTCCTTCTAATTCAATTAAATTAATTAATGAATATTTATTACAAATAATATTGTGATTTAATTTAATTAATAATGAAAATTCCCAGGTGAATTATAATATGATGATTTAAGTCTCGGTAGGTCTCGGTATGGGGGCAATTGATATAATTTTGGATCCGTCTCCAATAATATTCCGTATGGTTTAAGCCCATTACTTGTGGTCTCATGCCACGTGTGTTTACGCGTTCAAATAGTCCGTATGTCCTATGGTCGAGGACAGACAGCCAAGTGGATATATCGCTGGATAGCAAATGGAAGGAGGTTTCGGATCGATGGACAAAGCGATGGCTAAACCCAATTGGGGGGCATATAGGAAAATAGCAGGAATGTAGGCTAACACAACGCAAAATTGGATTATCAATTGTGTGCATATACCTAGTGTATATATGTACGCATAAATGTCTCTATGTATATACATTAGGTATATGTATACTAAAATTCATGCGCATTGCGAAATAAAAAGAGAAATGCGATAAGCGAGCCGTTAACCCCTGTCATTTCAATCTCTCGTTTATTCTTTACCTTTTCGACGTCGCGGCGCTTATCTTATCGAATACAGCGGGTTTATGAATGCGAAAAACAAACGTTTCATTATTCAACCGCATGCCGCGTGCAAACTGAGACGGCAAGACGTCGTCGTAAGGGATGTAGCGGGGTGAATACGTGAAATGTGTCGGAACGCGTTTCCCCAACACTGAACCCGAATCGCGGCGCATTACGCAAATTGAGCGCGTCGTCTAACGCTCGCGAACATCTTCAGTTGCCTTCAATTTGCAATGTTGAAGTCTGATGGGTACAATCATAACCTTAACTTTACACTACTCTGTGGCAGAGACGGAATCTGCCAACATTCTCCAGCCTCATTTTTTTCCAGTGGTACTTTAAGAACCATGTTTTCCCAAAGTAAAAAAGAATCAGCTAAACTTACAATCTTATATTTAGGTGAAAACCTCGTACAACAAAGCTTTTCCATCATTGAATTTCTTCTTCCATTCTTTCTTCGTCTGTTGCTTTTTTCCCTTTTGTATTCTATTGATTTATCTAACTGTGCTAACATTAAGTATTCTAAATTCTGCAAAGAGTAGGTATCAACTTGATGATGTTTCTAGATTGTATGATTACATTCATAATTTGTACATCTCATGTGTAGTCTTCCAATAAATTGGCTACGATTCCCAAGTGAATGTCTCCTCTTCCAGGATGTAAACATATCTACCACACTCTAAAAATCCATGGCAATCTTCTACGGGAACCAGACAAAAAAAAAAGAAATAGTCTGATATCTACTAGAGTAGGTAATAACCATATGTGAATAACGTCGAGTGTTGACGAGTCGCATTCAGCACTTGGTGCTATGAATATTCATGCTATCGTAACTAATACTGAATGATATGCGGAATGGGGCAGACTAGCTATACAACCCATATTGACTCAAAGTTGTCCTTCCTGCTTTTCCCCTATGTGGGAGCAAGATCCGAAATGTCCTTCTAACATCTGTATAGTCTACTTCTGACAGGAGAAACATTCATATCGACTCCCTAAAGAGGATTCTTGAGTATCAGAAAACAGAAACATTCACAGCTCAGAGTTGGTCTTAGTGACTGAAGACTTTTAGAGTTTGTGAGTACTGGACTCTAGAAACATCTTCCAGTAAACCCACTCAGATCAAGTGGAAACAAGTATTTACTCTGCAAATCAATGGAACCTGTGGCTGATCACACTCTAAATTAGAAAAACGTTTGATTTGCAATTTGTCTTCTTTCCACTGTCGTTCATCATGAGGACTCCACTCTCTGAAATCAGTACTTTGTGTTCATGTGCTAAGGCAGGTGAAACCTTGAGCCGCAAACTGATAAAACTTTTTAATGCAAAAACTTCTACTAAGTCTATAACCGAAATTTAACGTTTGCTTCTTTGCTACGGAATAGACTCCCTTATGGCGTTATGACTCTTGTCACGTCATATGTCACCTACAGTATGTTACAAATCCTCCTGAGATATTTCTGTAGAGTTTCCTGGTCAATAAATTAAACCAACCATAGTTGGTTGTAATTTTTTTGTTCCAACTACTAATTCAGCGCTAAATAATCATTCCATCAAAATGTATGCTTCCACAGTGAATCTGACAACATAACAGCTTGTATAGAACTCCATTATGCAAGGCTCCTTTCTCATCGTCCAACCCGGATATCAAGTCGTACCTACATCCACGAACAACATGTCACTCCCCATCTACATACATTCTGAGTAGAACTGGAACTCCACAAGTTATATATCTCATTCTCGTTTTCATTTCCATATCAGACTAGCGTTGCCACAGCCAGACCGCTGATATCCTCTTCTCTTCGGGTAGAGCATTCGCGTGATCGCCAACTCGACGGCGTTGTGATGAAACGAACGCGTAGGCAATAACATTACCTGGCAGCTTTGGCGGAATGGGCTTCGGGGGCGGTGCACAAGACGCGAAAACTTTTATTACCACCCCTTACAGTTGGTATTAGTTCTAGACGGGCTCGCTTTAAAAGTGAATTTATTGCGTTGAATTATTTCGGATTGTTTACCTTCGGCCGAGGTTTGCTTCGTTCATTCCTCTGTATTTGCATTTTGGCAAATTGGTGAAAATCCCGCTACTGCCAAGTGACGCGTGTCATTTTAATTGGTTTTGGTTTTTCCAGTTGGAATTTTGTCCAGGTCATTTTACCTCATGCGAAAAAATAAAGCCCATTAAAAAAAGCTATAATTAAATTAGAGTTAACTTGCATGTAACCTCATTACAAAATGTGTAGAGGAATCATTTCCAATGGGATATATTATTAGGTCGAATTTCCAATCGGATTTCGCTAACTTCACATGTCATAATCTTCGACGAACTCTAGTCCAGACATATACACTCGCATTTGACATTTGTTTGAAGTACGGACAACCAGCTTAATCCGCCAATTAATCCACCCTTTCGCCATTGTTTGCAGCAGGGTTTATGAAGCATTGACAAGTAGATTTCCGCGCTGGAAATTTATTAATCCTAGGAGCCCTGCCCTGAAATCGAAAACAATATGGCTTCCCTATCAATTGATGATATGTCTATTTTCTATTGATGCTTCCACACAACAACATTCCATAACTAAAAAATGCTATTAATGATATCCACTGCTGTCTCCACACCTCCAATCCTTCTGAAGCTTTATCCTTTGTCCTATGCCCTTTTTCTGGGTTTATTTACCCTTTCCACGAAACTTTCGGCCATATATTATCGCGCAGGTGCGTCGCGGCCACGCAAATATGGGACAAAACATTTATTTATGGTTTTCGGGGGTGCGCTGGACGCACTGGTTGAAGTGATGGCCTTATATCGTTTCCATCACTTTTGGCCTGGAAAAGGGCTGTCATCCCCGCGAAGCACCTTCGCTTATTTATGGGGGCAGCCGTTTGCTATGATAATAGGAAACGAGAGGTGAGCTCGAGTCAATAATGAGTTTCGTGCACACGGACATGGACATATTGTATATGGGTTTGTGCAGTTTCGTTTATGCAGAGATTGCATATGACTAATCCTAGCGTTATCATCGACGTCTGGCGAACGGGTTTTATTCATACATTATGCTCGGCGCTATTGGAAAACTGCGGCAACGCGCCGTACCGATACACTCCAATGATTTATTACTAATTTCGGCTTGCGCGCTTGCATGCTTGCCACCTATTGCACTAGTGTCGATACTGCCTTTACCTTCCTTCGTTTTATATTGATGTATTATGCTTAGCAAAGAGGCTAAACGTATTTATTTTGTTCATGCATACCATAATCTTTATTTTGAGTTTAATAACTTTGCGACATCTATCGGAATATAACCAAGTCACTTTTTGAGCTACCCAAATTATTCCTTTTATTGATAGTAATATTTTGATTTATTTTTTGCCCCTAGAGTTAATTTTTTATTGTCCTTAGAGCAAATGTCTGTGACCCTTTAGGTAAACTTTTCAACTTGATCTATTTGTTTGTTGTGTGCATGTTGCGTGCATAAACGAGTACCGACATAAACCATTCTTTCATCTTTTCATCGCGAACTAGCAGATGCGTTGCGGCTGCGTGAGCGCATTTGCTATTAAGTATCAATTACACGTCCGAGCACGCATAATTCACATTTATTAGCGCCGCGGTTTGCAAGCGAACGATATCCGGACAGCTAATGCGCCCATTGCGATATTGCATTATTAATTTCTCTCGCGTTGATTATTTCATACGAGTGGCGAAAACTCGATGTTAACTGCTCTCATTTCACGCTGGAATTAATAATAATCTTCTCGTCGTTCACGATTTTTAAATTCTCTTACCGGGTTTTACACTGGGTATATTTGTATGACGAATTTTATTTTTGTATTTTAACTAATCGTGAATAATAAATTGGGAGATAAAACAAGTGGTTATTTGCATGACATGATACAAGTTATGTATACATACATTCGGTTAATTTTACTGGAAACGTTTTCATATTCATACATATTTGAATATGTATTTGGGACTATGAGTATTGTACTTCAATAAATAAATGCATCAATCATTTGTTCACACGGATACTTTTTAGTTTTTAATGACGGAATAATTTATAAAATCTGAATTTTTTATTTTATTAGATAACAGTTTTAATATTTGTTTTAATTTTGAATAAATTATTTGCTTTTACAATATTGTATTTTACATTTGTGTTTATATTTAATTTGTCTCTTGCCAAAACGAATATTAACTTTATTATTATTTTATTATTCTGACTAATAACTAATTGTAGGTTCACATTTTCGAAATATATGCGTATTATTTGAAATTTACAATTTGCGTAATTTATAACTAAATAAATATTGAATTTAACTTGTTTATCTAGATAATTCCAACATTATCATTTATTTAAACGATAAAGTACTTATGTTGGAAAATACCGAAAATGAAAATTTATTATGATTCATTACTTCGTATTTATAAACAGAGCTTTTGTTAAAAGCTTTGTATTGTCAAGTTTCAAATTATCTGAATTCCATTTACTTCCTATCTGCATATATCAAAATAAAATTTAATTTTATCTTCAAAATTAAATAATGATACACTTTGTCATGGCTAATAATGAGTTATTTACCTACACAATGTTATCTAAATGTGTATTTGAGTAATGTACCTAACCCTCTGAAATGAGTTACATTTAAGATATAAAATATGAATACTGCCAGCATTAAATATTTGATGTCCATTACGAAAATCAATAAGTAAGCTGGGAATCCAGACAAATTTGGACTGCGCATTGCCTAAATTTTGGCTTTTCGGTAAAAAACCTAAATTACATAACGCCCAAAATGCCAATAAATTGTTTCACTAAATGTCGACGCACGGTAATGCCAGTAGATTGCATTAGCGTTTGCTGACTATGCGGAGTACAATGGCACAATGAATCGTATTTTATCACTGCTGTTAAATAATATAAATTCCATCATTTCTTCGCGTTCGTCATTTTTTATTGACTTATCGACGGATCGAATGTTTTATGTGTGGAAGTGGAAGTCAATAAATGTCCTCATATGATTTCCTTCTTTGCAGCATGATCTGCTTGTTGTAGTTGTTGATTTTGGACTTAATCGTTGAAGCACACAAAAGAATCAGAAATATATTTTTAATTAAAAACTTAGTTTTGAATTCTCATGAACTATAGCACCTAGAAGCTTTAGTAATAATTCCATTAGAGATGATTGATACTCCAATGATTATAATCAACTAGTTTTTGCCTAACTAATTGCAAGAAGTGATTTATTGTAATCTTGCATAATTTACGAAGGCATTGCCCAACTCCAAAATTGGTAAAATTGCTGAATAGCAACTAGAATTAGGATCAACAGGAAGTCGTCCGATCGTCGGCCTCTCGATTGGATAGGATAGCCTAAGCTCTCCGGAGATGGTTGCTACAAACCCTGTTCCTGAACTAACACGAGCAACCGGATTGTTTGCTGCATAATAGATCCCTACAACAATACGGCCCCATTCTCCTTTATCATCCAAGCTCATCGATTATTCATCGCGGAGTGCCGACAGCCGTCAAAAAGTGTGTACATTCCTCCCGAACAAATAAGATTTGTTCGGGCGTTAATAGCCCGATGCGCCTCCGCCTACTACAAGTCGCCCGATTAGTGTAATTAATCTCCTTTGCGGATTGATTCCATTCCACGTTGCGTTGTGTGTCCCCGCTTCTAATCCAGCATCTTCCCGATTGCCGGCGGCGGTGTCGGTGGTTGTGGCGGCGTGAACACACAGCGAAACGTTTCTCAATTTGCTCAACGAGTTTTGAGATACATAGAGTAGAGCAGTAGCCCCAAATTCTGAAACATTACATTACATCTTCTTGTTTACTCGGTTTACTCGACTCGTTGCCAAAATGGTTGTTTCTTGTTTATCCTATATCCTTTAGGTCTAGCAAATTATCGAAACTACGTGCGTATAAAAGCATTTCGATTTAGATGAATGTGGAAAGCGAAAGCCTCAAGGACGATACGCGGATTGAGCTTTCGATAACTTCTCTGATAGTTACTTGTTAACGAAGTGAGTTGCGTCATTGCGAAATTATAAATTTACGCCGGATTATTCACGGAAGACGACCTTTTAATAAGTTCACTTGAGGAGGGGTTGATGAATTGATGCTGATGCAGCGCGTTGAGAAGCCTTCGAAATGCCGAATGCTTGCAAGTAGTCAACGAAGCTAATTGAACTGCCAATACTAGATAGTTGCACAAATGTAATCAGAGCCCGTTTGCAAAAAACTCTAAAGCCAGCCCTTGAATATAACTTATAGTCTTCCACATGAAATGGTAATAAATTTATATTACATTAGATGCGCATTGAACACTTCCTTTTGGTATTAGCACCACTCTAACACCTTAAAGAAAGTAAGAAGAAGGAAGCAACAAACGATTGCCAGCAATTGTGCACTGCAGGCCCTGCAGTGTTTCCAAGTGGTTCGGTTCGTGCAGACGGGTCTTTCTTCTTATTCTTCGGCAAGTTGGCTACGTGCAACAACCGAAGACTTTTTTTTTTGTTAGTCCTAGCGATAAATTCGCCAATTGTTGCGCACAGCAATGTAATAATAAACAAAGCAAACCAGAGCAAACGAATTTTGTTATATTTATGAGTTACATTAAGTGCCGTAGCTAGCGATAAATTGTTATTTCATTTTTATTGGAGTATCGAACCGCTTTATGGTAAGACGCTTTTTCTATAAAAATTTCATTGCAACTACTGCAAGTGTGCTTACGATGTAATCAATTCATGAATTAAAAATAATAAAAAGTGAATTAAGTAAAGTAAAATGCTTCATGGAGTTAATGGTATCTATGTTGAACGCTTGTGTTTTGTGCAATTGATTACTAATTTCGAATTATATAATATCACAGGCCACAGGTGTATTAGAATTAAATAGTTTTTAGTATTTGGTTTTAAAGAAATTAGAAAACATCCAAATATTTATTTGAATTTAATTTAAGTATTTTTGTTAAAACAGAATAAACAGAATTTGGATCTGTGTAAACCGTAGAAGGTAACTCTTAATTAATTGACATTAAATACATACTTTACCCAGTAAGCACACATATAGTTGATACATAGCATATATGTATCACCGAAATAACATTGTTATATAACTTTGTTACATAACAGATACATCTCTGAGCAATTTCTCAGATACATAACAAATTGTATATAACATATATGTATCATCTAAATATCTCTGGTATATAACCTTGTTACATAGCAGATACATATCTCTGA
>JASKGN010016987.1:0-20947 GCA_030556245.1 Falagria sp. GC000072 | reverse complement strand
CAAGTTTTATTATAAAAGCATGTAAGTACATATTATTATAAATAGTATTAGATTTTTTGCAAATACTTTCCAGTACAAAATTCTACTGCGTAATTTTCCACAAAGCAGATATTTAAATTTTTGTTTAACTTCTATATTATTAAATTGAATTAAACTGTATTTACACTTACATTATATGTTTATTTAATATATTGTCAATGTTAATTCTTAAATATGCCATTTTATTATCGGAAACATGAATTATTCATAATAAAGTAATTTTTCAAAAGATATCAAGAAAAGTTTTGCATATACATAGTATATTGTTATAAAAAATTAATATTTATAACTTCTTTCATCAATATTCATTACTCCTAAAATACTCAACATTTTAAAACATTCTGAAATACACAAGTAGCAAATTTAAGGGATTTTTTGTACTACTTTCATAAATATCAGAAATAAATCTTTTACAAACAAAAAAGTATTAATATATGTACATCTAAACAACTTAAGTTTTAATTATTTGCTTGTTAAATTCAAATAACACTTCATGCTCATATTAATTATTCCTTCTATTTCCTTTTTTCTCAAGAGTAAATGAGTAAGTAATTACAGTTCAGTTAACCCATTTAAACAATTAATTAGTCTTAATTTGCGAATAATTTCGCTTAATGTTTCTATTATTCGAAAGCTGAGTTGAGCTGAGCTACATTACATGCACTCATTAAAAATTAATCATCTTTAATAATTAAAACTTGACAGACAGGTAAAATTTATATACTGAGATTATTAACAAAAGATATTATCTCAGTATATAATATTTTGCGTATAAAATATTTTTGTTCGTTCAAAAATTAAAATTTCTCAAAATTTTTTAAAACAAAATGTCGGCTTGTGTGGTAACTTCCGCGTCGTTCAATAACAAAATTTAAAGGCTGCAACCAAGTACACATAGCTAAGCCCATGAACTTGAAATAAAGCCATAAATGTACTTAAATTATAAATATTACAAAAATACGCATTACCAAACAATAAAAAGTATTTATAGACTTCTTTTGTTTCTTAATTCCCAACTTTTGAATAATTTAACATCCTTTACTTGAATTTACCTTTGCACCTACATTACATTGATCGAAATCAGGGCCGTTGAATGTATAGGTGTTGTAATCTTCCTAGTTGTATTAGTAAAGCAATTTGTGTCATTACACAATTCTTAGAATATTATCTGTGGTATGATGCAGACCTTTTGTGTTTCCAACCCTAGCCCAACCACAATTCATGTGATGGCTTACTAATCTGGGAATTGCCTGTTTTTATCATCGATATCAAAAAAATACAATGAGAATGTACGCACAGCGTTTCTCAGTTCCTATTGTATAGTTAAATGTTAAAGTGTTATTGTGTGATCTGCAAACAATAATATTTTAATTTTCAATCAAAAAATTTACAACTACAAACTACAATTGCTTTGGATCTATTATATTATTAGCTTTAACTAGTCAGCAATTCCAAATAACATTTTCACCTACACTAAAAAATAATTGGCGCAAAGTTAACACGCAATAAATATAGTATGATCAGCTGATTTCATTTTATCTACTTAAAAACGTAATAACAACGAATGGTAAATTAAAATGTCGTTGTATTCAACTATTATCAATCTTGTCCAGCTGTTATTAATATTCTGGTAAGTCAAACAAGAAAATCCAATGTGAAAATGGTATATAAATCAACTGATTTTGCTTTTTTAGTTCTCTTTTTGAACATTCAACAGCCAAACAAGAAAATAACTGGGATGTACTTATATTTACTCAGCATTGGCCAATTACAGTATGTATGCAATGGGAAGAAAAACAACCAACAAACAATTGCACATTACCCCCAAAAGAAAACCTTTGGACGATTCATGGCATTTGGCCTACAAGAATTGGCACTCAAGGACCTAGTTTTTGCAACAAAACATCCAAATTCAAACCATCATTGTTAGAACCAATCTTACCTGATTTGGAGTTATATTGGATGAATATCGAAGCTAATACTCCACTTTACGCATTATGGAAACACGAATGGAGTAAACATGGCACTTGTGCAGCTCAACTTCCATCTTTAGACAATGAATTAAATTATTTTAGAAAAGGTTTAGAATGGATACAAGAATTTGGAATGAATAAAATCCTCACTGCTAGTGGTATCGAACCCAGACAAGAAGGATATTTAATTGATGATATTTTCCATTCCATTAAACACACTCTGAATAAATCAGCTATCATCCAATGTGTTGTTGATTCTAAAACTAAAATTGCACTCATCAGCGAAATTCGATTATGTTTCGATAAAAATCTTACAATTATTGATTGCGACTTAATCACTCGACAAGGATTCCACAGCGAATATTATAATGAGAAGATTCTAACAAACTGTGATGCACACAAACTTGTTATGTATTACAATGAAGTACCTGCTTATACTACTGAAAGTCGCAAGCGTTATAATTATTTAGATAAATTGTACAATACATATCAATTAATTCAGCACATTATCTGGGCTACAATTTAAATAGCATAGCATAATTATTCAAGCAATTTTTCCTCTTGCACTTATTCATATTTGTAGGGGTTATGATGACTTGACTCGACTTAATTAGTGATAATGATGCTGTTAATTAATTAATTATTGTTATTGCTATTCGATTTATTAACTTATATTAATTCTTACTTCTAGTTGAATTTATGTAAATAATGATAACATAATAAATTATTCTAAACTTACTTTTTGATTTTTTTATTTGGAAGTTTCGAGAAATTTCACTAACTGATGGGAATTACCGACTTAAAGAAAATGGTGACTTCTTTACAACATGGACGCCATGTTTAATTTAAATCTTGTAGAATTCTATTCTGTTGTAACTGTAAATAGTCTTTTTATCTTTGTGGTTTAAAATAGAACTCACCACACAATTTATTTTATGTCTTATCCAGTCTTATCAATACAGGAAAAATACGCATACTTACATGTTTTACTTTATCTAATGATAAACGTATTTTTGGGAAGTTATCATTACAATTTAGCTATTGAAATATTTAAAGTATGTACATTGAGTGTAAAATATAATTAAATCAATTTATATGTTAGAAACTTGCAATGAATACAAATTAATGTAAAATATTTGTTTCAAAGTTAAGTTTTGCAAAAAAAAAAACAATTTTGAAATATCTTGTGCCAAAAAAGGCTTTTAGAATACTTTAATATATCTAATATTTATTAAAAGAAGTAAATTATTATTTATTAGTTTCTAAATTAATGTATATTAATTATTTCCTTAAATTTTCAACGCTCACTATTAAAAATTTGAAAATTTTCTATTCCCACGTTATACTTCCTTAAATACACCAAATGCACATGTGGTCAATTCTGATTTCATACAATTTACACAATTTTACCTAATGTATCATAATTTAACATTCAAAGAAACATTATGAACGAATATTGTCCCCTATGTTGTAATTTAATGTTTCTACAAGAAGGAGCATCAGGTCGTATGCATTTGATGTGCAAAGTTTGTCCTATTGTTCAACGAATAACTCAACCAATTTCAAGTCGTACATATTACAAATTAAAAGTAAGTGAAATTATTCATAAAATGATCTAATGTTATGAATAACATATTAACATAATTTCTAGGATATTGATGAAGTATTAGGTGGAGCTGAAGCCTGGAAAAACGTTGACAGTACTGAAGAACGTTGTCCAAAGTGTGCTCATGAAAAAGCATATTTTATGCAAATACAAACACGATCTGCTGATGAACCAATGACAACATTTTATCGCTGTTGCAATCCTGAATGTGCACATAATTGGCGCGATTAAATAATATTTAAATAGAATGAGACTATTGAACTGTTTAAAAAGCAAATTCAAATTGAAAATGGCACCAATTATTGATATAACTGATGTGGATGCTGTTTGTTCAGCAATTGAATCTTTAAAAAATGGGGGTGTAATTGCTATTCCTACTGATACTGTTTATGGATTAGCATGTTCTGCAACAAATGTAAATTCAATTAGTAAATTATATAAGATCAAATCTAGGAATGAGAATAAGCCTGTGGCAATTTGTGTTGGCAGACAAAATGATGTTGCTAAATGGGCAAAATGTTCACATTTGTCTCCCAAGTTAATTGATGCATTGCTTCCAGGACCTGTTACATTGATTCTTGAATGTATAAATGCACTAGATAAATCATTAGTGTTTAATGGGAAGTTAGGAATTCGTATTCCTGATGATAGATTTATTCAAGCAGTTGCCCAGGGACTGGATTGCCCTATTGCTTTGACTAGTGCTAATCTTAGTAGTCAACCAAGTACTGTTAACATTTATGAGTTTCAGGATATTTGGAAAAGTTTAGATTGTGTTTTTGATGGAGGTGATCTTGGAGAGAATAAAAGAAATGCTTCTACTATTATTGACTTGTCAGTAGAAGGATTTTATAAAATTGTTCGAAATGGTATTGCTTATGAACCATCACTTGAAATTCTTAAAAGTTTTGAGTTGAAAAAACTTTCTTGAATTGTAGCTTTTATTTAAGTAATAAAGTATTGTATTGATTTGTTTTAAATATATTTAAAAGTGTTGAAAAGTATTTATTGTACCTTTTTGTTTTTATTTTCTATATTTTGATAAAATTTTGGACAGTTGCTGTCGAGTTAATCAGAATTAATTCTACCAGGCTTTTATTAATATCCAATATATTTATTTATAATTTTTATTTAACTAGAATTAATTATTTATTAATATTTTACGTTTTTCAATTTAAATTTCTCAATTTTCATTGTTGTTTTGCTTCGAAACATTTTTAACCTTATCATTATCAGTAAATAAATATTTCCTATCAAAATTAATTCAAGACCTGATTTATATAAAAATACCAATTCAAAATGGGTAAGAGACAACATCAAAAGGACAAAATGTATGTATAAATATCATAAAATAAAAACAACCCTTTAATATCAATACATTTGATACCTAGGTACATAACGTACACCGAATGGACAACATTATATGGTGGCAAAAAAGCAGGACATCAATCAACATCTGAAGAAGATAATTTCAAAAGATTACCTTTCGATCATTGTTGTTTATCATTACAACCATTTGAAAATCCATACTGTGATCATAATGGGAATGTATTTGATTTGGAAGCATTAGCACCATTCCTTAAAAAATATAAAGTGAATCCAGTATCTGGCAAAAAAGTTGATATTAAAGACTTAATCAAGTTAACATTCCATAAAAATGCAAGTGATGAATACCATTGCCCTGTACTTTTCAAAACATTTACAAAAAATTCTCATATTGTTGCCATTGCTAAAACAGGCAATGTGTTTTCAAATGAAGCTATCGAACAGCTTAATATTAAAAATAAGAATTGGAAAGACCTTATTTCCGATGATGCTTTTGAGAGGAAGGATATTATTACTATTCAAGATCCAAATAATCTTTCAAAGTTTAATATTTCTTCATTTCATCATGTTAAGGAGAATTTAAGAATGGAAACGGAAGAACAAATTGCTGCTAGAGGTGATCCAACAGCAAAAATCAAAAAGATGAATCCAGAAACTAAAGATACTTTGGATGAATTAAATAGGGAGTATAAAGAATCTGCATTACAATTGAATGCAACACAATCATCTGAGAAAGCTGATAAATTTAATGCAGCTCATTATTCTACTGGAGCCGTAGCTGCTGGTTTTACTTCAACTGTGATGGCTCCTGAATTAGTACATCAAGCTGCAATTGTTCATGAAGATATTGTAAGATATGAACGTGTGAAGAAAAAAGGATATGTCAGATTAATCACTAGTTGTGGGCCATTAAATCTTGAGTTATATTGTAACGAAGCTCCAAAAACTTGTGAAAATTTTATGAAACATTGCCAATCTGGATATTATAATGGTACTAAATTCTTTCGATCTATTCGTAATTTTATGGTAAGTTTTGTGATTTTGTTTCTTCGAATTTAAATTTGATAAATTTAGTTTTAAATAGATTCAAGGTGGAGATCCAACAAATACGGGAAAGGGAGGAAAATCAATTTGGGGGGATAAGTTTGAAGATGAATATCTTCAGAAATATACACATTCTGGTCGAGGAGTATTATCAATGGCAAATTCTGGACCTAATACAAATGGATCACAATTGTGAGATATTAAAACATTATACTTTTTAAAATTTTAGTTAATTCTAATTTTCCTTTCAGTTTCATAACTTTCCGTTCTTGTAAACATTTGGATAAGAAACACACGATTTTTGGGAAAGTAGTTGGTGGAATAGAAACTCTTAATGAGATGGAACGAATTGAAGTTGATAATAAAGATCGTCCCATTGAAGATATAATATTGGTAAAGGCACAAGTATTTGTTGATCCTTATGAAGAAGCTGATGAAATTTTAGCTAAGGAGAGAGCTGAAGAGATACAAAAGGAAATTGTTGCAGTTGAAGAGAAAAAGAAGAAAATTACAGCGCAACAAAAATTAAAAGTTTTCAAGAGTGGTGTTGGGAAGTATATTAATCCTTCGGTCACAAAAAGGTAATTTTTTAGTTCGTACATATTTACTAAAAGTTTTCAGAAATGTGTAATGTCCACGTGACAAAAAATTGTCACGTGTTTAGACATTGTATATTTTTGAAAATGTGTTATATAGTTAAATAATATTTAAATTTAAACTTTCAAATTTGTTTTTTAGTGGATTAAAAAATGATGAGGAAGCTGATACAAGTACAGAGAATAATTCAAAAAAGAAGAATGCTAATTATAATTTTAATTTTAGCAATTGGTAAAATGATTAGCGTTGTGAGAATTATAATAATTTAATGATGAATATTTAATTTAAAATTTAATGATGATAATATAATTTTGATAATACATTGATATTCTTTATAACTAATTAGGAATAGATCAATGTTCACGTGACCTAAATTATTACGTAACTGGTGTAGTAAATTTAAAAAATGATCAAGTGATTATTAGATATTTTTGAGTGCATTATATATGCCTTTATTAATTCTTTAAATGCGTATAACATTAAGATAATTTCAACTTTGTTGCTGCTATCAAATGAAACCAAAACAAACACAACAAATAATATAATTAGGCCAAATATTATCGCAATTTTAATTAATTAACAAAAACTTGCTGCTCATCATATGTTTATGAATAGTTTAAATTGTTTATTCACAAATTATTTTCTTATGGAAACAAATTTTTAATGTTTATACATTTTAAATAAAGTTAGCAAATATTTAACTTTAATCAATTAATAATATTTATCAATTAAGAATTCTTATAATATTAATTCATAGTAAATGACATCATTATATTAACATTTCTTTTATTTAATTAATTTGCTATAATGCCTATAATAATAATATCTAACATGATAAAATAAATATATTTATACCATTAAAAAATGCTTAACATTTTATTGCTATCATCTGTTAATTAAATGATTACAAATGACGACATTTCAATCAATGCAGTAGTCGTAATTTTTAATGTATTTTATCAACAATAAGTTTATATAAGTTCTTCCCCACACCTAATAAATTGAATTCTCAGAATTCATATGCAAAGATGATTTCAGTATAAATTGTAAACAGAATAAGTTATAAAACCATTCTAAGTACGTCGTCAATTTAACTTGTTAATTTGCGTGGTGTTAATATGCTCTTAAAATTCAAATTGTTATCGTCCCGAAATTATAATTATAGTGTGATGACCTGCAAATAAATTAAATTGTTCATCTTTAAGTGGTCGTTTGGATATGAAACTAGGTTGAATTTATCTATTTATAAACAATGCTTTGTACATTTCATTTTCATTAAGAATTATTCTACAACTACTTCATTATATCAGTGGAAGAAGAACTAAAATTTTGTTTTCAATTTTGAAAATGGCATTGGGACCAAATTCTATTAGGAATTTATTATGTGGGATTAATTTTTTATATGTTGTAAGTTTAAATTTTAATATTAATTTATTAGAAAATGTTGATTTGTTATTTTTTCTGGTTTTAGTTTACTGGGATTATTTTAACTGCGTATGGAATGGAAAATCTCTTCTTTTATCGACATTATGGAGATTTAATTCAACATCAATATATTTACATTTCCTATTTCTTAATAATTATTGGAAATGCAATGATATTGATTTCACTTGTTGGTTGGTATACTGCTTTAGCTGAAAGTTCATGTGTTACATTAATGGTAAGCGTAAGAAATTATTAATTGATATTAATATTGTTTATGTTTATAAACATTTATATACATATTTTTATTAGTTATTGAAAAGTTCATTTACTTTTGCTATCTTTATAAATATACTGAGTCTTTACAAATATCCAAATATTCCAAATGCCACGAGCAGCCATGACACTGTAAAGTTACACAAAATGGCGGACAATTTTCAAGTTTTAAATTTTTAAATTTTGATCAAGTTGTATTTAGACATTTATAAAGACTTTTTATAATTAAAAATAGTTAATTTATAATTAAATATTAACATTTTATTTATTTTATATTTTTTAGTACTCAACGTTGTTATTACTGATATTTTTCTTAGAAGTAATCGCTGGAAGTGGTGGATATTTCCTTAATTTAACTACACATAATTCCTTATCAGTATCAATGCGTTTACCCAATAGTACAGAAGATTACGAAATGATTTATCGATGGGATCGATTGCAAACTGACGTAAGTTAATTTTAAATAAGTAAATTACCAAGGTTTGTTTACATTTCAATCCTTACTAATTCTGTTACATATTAAGCATGATTTGAATTTAAATTTAAACAACATTTGGTTAATTCCAGTTTGAATGTTTGTTTTGTATCATTTGGGATTTTTCTCCAACTGCATATTTTTATCTGATAACAAATTCAAACTGATGCAACTTGTTTTAAATGTTTCATTACTACAAATTTAAATTTTAATATGTTGTTTATATTATTAAGTACAAGAGATAAATATTATTATTATTTGTAGTTGTCATGTTGCGGAATTCAAAAGTCTAGCGATTGGTTGAATCTAAACCAAGATTCACTTCCGGATTCTTGTTGTTATCAGGATATGTTTGCTTGGACAGAATGTTTACCAAGAAATGCTCATAATATGGGATGTTTTGTTGGATTAAAAAATGAGATTGTTGATAATTGCATTGGTGTTATTTTATTAGGATTTACTTCTGCTACATTTCAGGTAATTATCAAAATATTTATTGATATTATAAATATTTATAGATTTTTGTTTTGTTTTTTTAGCTTTTGGGAATAATATTAACTTGTTATTTAAGTGGAGAGTTTAGAAAAGACTATCAAAGTATTTAATATTTAATTATGTATTATAAAACTTAAAATATTAGTAATTATTAGAATTAAAATAAGAATTTTGTTCCTACAAACAATCAAAACTTTTAAACTATGTTTACATGTGAGTGCTACTGTTCCAAATCTTTTAGGAACAAGCCGTTTCCAAAAACTTCCAATGTGATAACAAACGTAGTCTAACAAGTTGCATATAAACAAATCCAAATACCTACAAATCCTAATAAAACATAAACAATGTATTATTACCAGACTGCTGCGCATTATTACAATACTTGACAGACAATTATGATTTAAATAAATTAACGCCATGTTCTAAATACACAATTTGCATGGGTGTTCGGGTGTATATGAAGGTCATGGAGATAACGAGAAATTAAACACGTTGACATAAATGTTTGGTTTGTACATTCATCGTCACTAGGCAAAATTGCACGGTGTACATTTTTCGAGTGGTGATATTGGTACCTGTTCATTAGTTACCAGCTAAATTCAACGCTAAGTGGCTGCGTTAACATAAATATCTGCAGGAAAAAGTATTACGACCGGTTCCTTTTGAGTGCGTCCAAGAAAAGTAATACGAAAGCGAAACTTTTTGGTAAAAGTGAAAATATTACGTTGCACAAGTTGCTCTGGTTTTAGGCCAACGTGGTCGGCATCTTTTCGCATCTGTTGGTCAAGAAGGATATTGTTAAGGGATTTATTTTGTGATTTGTTAAAGTTAAATTAAGTGCTTATCAAAATGTCGTACACAGCTCTAACAATCAAATATTTACTATTTCTATTCAATTTGCTTTTTGTGGTGAGTAATTTTTATGTTTTACTTTTGGAAATTTTATATTAGCTTATTAATAAATGTAGAATGTAAATAATTCAATTTGTTATGTTGAAAGTAACTTAATCTGCAATTTAATTGAACAATTGTTATGTTATTAGAGATAAATTTAATTTCTATTTAAAGTTAGAGTTAAGTGAGTCATTTTTTGCTGCATGACAAATTGTTGTAACTCAAAATTATATGTACTTGTTACATTGTTAGATAATTTTTTTATCATTATTATGATAACTATACTTACAATTACAAATACAAATTAATTTTTCTGTTTTGTTTTTTAGATAACTGGAATTATCCTGATATCCGTTGGTATTACAGTAAAAGAATATTATATGTCATATGAGGATTTACTCGACACGCAATATTTTTCGACGCCAAATTTATTAATTGCCATTGGGGCCATTATTTTCCTTATCGCCTTTTTCGGATGCTGTGGTGCCATTAAACAAAGTTATTGCATGTTAATTACTGTAAGTATACCAAGATCAACACAGACATCTAAATAAATAAATAAATCAATAAATTTTAAATATTTAACTTAATTGTTTTTAGTTTGTGGCTTTGCTTATTTTCATCTTTATTTTGGAATTCTCTGCTGGTATCAGTGGATATGTTTTGAAAGGTGCAACAAAAGAATATCTTGAAGAAAATATGGAATCAAGCATGAAAAATTATCATCTCAATGGAAGTAATGAATCAAGTGAAATTTGGGATCTCGTACAAAATACTGTAAGTCATATATCTATACAAAGTTTTAAATTTATATAGTACCATTAATAATTTAAAAAATAATTACAGTTCAAATGCTGTGGTATTCACAACCAAGAAGATTGGTCTAAATTTTCACCACAATTAAATGGTTCGCTTCCAATTAGTTGTTGTACAATACCATATGGAACAGTTGGAACCTTTTCCTGTGATGCAGAATCCCCAGATATTCATAAGGAAGGATGTGCATCAGCTTTCGGTTCTTATGTGAGGGAACATGCTGTGACTATTGGATCAATCGGTTTGTCATTTGCTGCAATTCAAGTAAGTACTTCGTAGATTTGAATACTAATAATAGTAGATAGTAAAGTAAATGGGTTCATTTGTAACTTTTGTTTTTAGGTCCTTGCAATTGTGTTTGCATGCCATTTAGCCAAACAAGTTAAACAAAATTATGTTCCTTATGCATAAACATTTCCTGATTCAAAAGGTTATTATCATTCTTATCTTTATTGGTCTGTAAAAGTAGAAATACGTTTTTCATTATCTCCATATATAGTTATTACAACTAACTAATATGTGAAAACAGTATTTAAGAAAAATGGAAACACAATAAATTTTCAAGAGAATTTATTCATTTGTATAAAATACAAAATTGAAGTTTGAAGTAATTGTAAGTATTATCATAAAATAAAAAATTGCAAAATTTTAAAACTTAGTAAAATAAGTATTGGGCCTTCAAATATAAATGGAAGCCACGTGATTTTTTTAAAGTTGGCACCCTTGTATAAATCTAGTGACATATTTAGTTATAAATTTTAGTCATGTTCTAAATAAAAATTTAAAATTGATTAATTTAAAACTGCTAAACAAAAACAAATGAAAACGAAAAACTGCTTACCACTTTTTATCTAGGGATTTTTGGAATGATCCTCGAATCCATTCATGCCTAAATGAAAATGAATAAATTGAAAACTCATTTTTTTACAAGCCCCATATTTCTAAAGCTTATTTTGCTCCTCTTTCATTTTACAATGAATATATTTTAATATGAACAAGAACAAAATTAAGTAATATTAATCAACTCAAACAAAGATGTTTTTGATGACAAAAATATGAAATGGAAAAATTGATAACTACATACTGTTAATCATTGAATCTAAAGACGTTCTCGTTCTCGTCTTCTACGATGATCACCACTATCAGAATGTCTCGACTCTGACCTTCGCTTATGACCTCTAGAATTCGAAGATCTTTCATAACGTTCGCGTTCCCGTTCATTATCATTTCTCTGCGAACGTTCCATAGATTCCCGTTCCCTTTGTTTCTCAGGAGTATTTGTTTGATGTCGTTTAGCCCTTCGATCTAATTCACGTCCCCCAACATAATGTTGACGTGGAAATCTTTGAAATCTAAATTGATCACGATTTCCTCTGTCCCTCATAGATCTACGCTTTTCCTCCATTCTCTTATCAGCTGTTTTTTCTAATGTAGTAAGCATCTCACGGATTTTAATGAATCCCAAATGGAGTTTACCTCCAAAATGGTCAGCTAAACGACGATCGTTGTCATGGATACCTAAATATGCCGAACAAACTTCGCAAACTCGAAGTTTATGCTGTTGATAACTACTGGGTGGCATCGACACACGATATTCATGTTCAGCTACAAGTTTCTTCTGGCGCAAAATTGCAATTTCATCCATTAGTTTCATACTCTCTTCGACAAAACCTTCTTCACCTAATTGTTCAGCTTTGGCCAACTTCAAACCGATTTGTTCAGAATATTCGTGAACCACGTTTTCTTTTTCGGCAACTTCAGCACTCAATTCTTCCTGGATTTCTGCCAATCTTTGTTTGGCAGCTACTGTACGACGATCACAATCTCCAATGAAAGCTTGCAAATGCTCCATGGCATCTAAATCATAGAAATAATCTTTTTCCTGTTGGGCTTTTTCGAAATCTGCGCGAAGTGCCAAGTCGTGGATTTTCGGACAAATTCCTATATCCATTCTTGTTGATGTTAAGATATCATGGGGACAGCAACCTAACAGAAACGACTTGCACACCCTTGGATCGTTAAATTTCACGTGAAATTTATTATTCTCACCATTGCGTTGGGTACCCATTAATTCATCAAGCATTGCCCGAATTTGTTCCCGGGCACTCATTATGGCCAAAGTTGTTTTTTCTTCAGGAAAAGTATGTCAAAACTGGAAAATACTGTCAATAATGTTTTATTATTATGTTTGGGCATTTTAATGATGTTTTTATTCTTGTATTTTCCAATTTAAAAATGGCGAATGTTTGTTATTTTGAAAGTTTACTTTATTTTAAAGAAAAATCCAAGAAATAAAACCTAAGAAATATGGACCAACCTAATATGCCACTGACAAAAGCAAACACATTAATAATTATAAAGAATTTTATTTATTAGATAAATAATGTCATTTTTCAAATTATTATTATCATGGTAAAGCTTGATAAAAATTTTGTTTTAAAAACATTTCGGTATTGTTCGGGAAACATCGGAAACTTAGTAATTTATGTTTTTCTAGTTACAATAAAGGAAATTAAAATTTGTTTCTTTAAAGATAGAAAAGTAAAATTTAATAATTCAACTATTAACTTGGTTTTTATTTAGATAGTTATAATTTATTGTTATTGTAAAAAGAAAATACAACTTAAACTTTAAAATGTTTAACATAGGCAACCCAATAAACTCCCTTGCCAACTAGTGGCCCCATTTTAAAATAAACTTTGATTTGTTGTCATTTCGTATGTCACACCGACATGAGTTGTCACCAGCACGTTTAATCACCTGATAAGTAAAATCAAGAGTCAAAATACAAGAAATGAATGAACTTGTGCAAGAAAGTACTTCGTTGTGGTGAAAATAAACACAATCCGAATCACAAAACCACAACAATGAAGGACAAACCGCCCAGATAGTAAACTTCTCAGTAGTGTATCAACTTGTCTGAAAGAACCGCGGCGATGTCAGAGTCGTCAACGTCGTCGAGTAGCCAATCCCCATGGTCTTTATATGACGCGTCACAAAACTTAGCAGCAGTTTTGAATGATCCCAACCGAGGAAAACAAAGTAACTTTTTTATAAAAACTTGGGGAGATGGATTTGTGGAAAAGTCAGACATAGAGAAGAGTCCTTTCCTTCCTGAAGTAAATCACACCCATTTCGAAGGATATTTGAAAAAAGTTGGTAAACGACTTCGTAGGCATCGCCGGTTATCTACTACAAAGATCGAAAATACAAGGGTGCGTACGAAAAGTGAATGTAATGCTGATACCGAGCACATTCCAGAAATATTTCTTCAAAGTGAATTTCCATTGAGTAGTCCGAAAACATTCAATCAAGTTATTGGTGCTTTGGATGATGCAAGTTTCAACGAGAGAAGTTTACATGATTCATTGACTCATTATTTAGATATAGTCGAAGTACAAATTGCCAAACAAGTTTCACAAAGGTCAGGTGCATTTTTCCATGCGATGACTTCACATGATACTATAATGGAGCAGATGGGTACTGCTTGTGGGGAAGTGAGACAGTTACGTGAGAAAATGAAAGCAGTAGATGAAAATTTATCGAAGAAGTCATTGAAATTAATTTCGTTGACTCGTTCACGCTCGAATCGAAATGCTTTATTGGATAAAATAAAATTCATGTCGACAGTACTTCAAACACAGCCTACTTTGCAATTGTTATTAAGTTCATCAGATTACGTAGCAGCTTTGGAACTGATTGAAAGCACGCAGCAAGTTCTCGCACGAGAATTGGCTGGGGTCACAAGTTTACGTCACTTGCCCTCGCAATTGAAAGAAATGTCTCGCCTTATTGATAAAATGCTAACGACTGAATTCGAAAGATATGCAGCTGCTGATTTACACAGACCTTTGGATGCTCCCGAAGGTGTTTTGGAACCTGAGAGATTGATTTCTTTAGTTGCTGGTTTACTAAGGCAAAATCATTTGAGTTTTTTAGAAGTTTATAAATCTGAAGCTGTGACTGCAGCTCAAGCTGTACTTAAACAATTGCTCATCGAACAGCTTGCTGATGTTGAAGATGATACTGAACATTGTTTGACTGGATCAGGCGAAACAACTCCTAACTTAGATTCTTCACATTGGTTACGAGTTTTGTCGTTAGCTAGTGCAGCATTAGGTAAATTAATGTATCGAGTTCAAGGGGTACATGATATGATCCATCAAACTGCACAAATTAGTGCTGGAGTTATTGCTCCAAGTAATAGTTCTAGTCTCGTACAACAACAACAAGAAAAGTTTTTGAATTTTGATGACTTACGAAGAGTTGAAACGAAATTGAAAGATTTACTAGGTTCAATTTGCGATTATTGTAATAAACGTTTAGCATCGTTTGTTAGTAAACAATCAGAGAAGCAGAATATTACTGCTATCCAAATCAACGAACTCTCGACCATTGTTGAGGATTTTACAGAAACCTGCGAGAAGATTTCGGGGATTCAAAGTGCTGCCCTTAAAGCTGCCTTTAAAATACAAGCTGGAAATTACGTAAATAAATTCCATAGTCAACGTAAAAACAAATTGACATTGTTATTGGATGCAGAACGATGGAAAGTCGCAGATGTTCCTTTCGAATTTCAACTGTTGGTTGATAAATTATCATCAGGAGAAGTTCTCGAAACCATTCCAAATTCACCAGTCGAAAACAATAATAGAAACATTGCCAGTTATTTATTAATTAACGATCAGAAATATGTGACTGTAGGTACAGCATTGATGCTGATACGATTGGTTAGTGAGTATTGTGTGTGCGCGTATGATTTACCTATGCTATCGAACGTAATTCAACGTAACTTATCCGAATTATTAAGAACGTTTAATTCTCGTTCGTGTCAATTAGTTTTAGGTGCCGGCGCATTGAAAACTGCCGGTTTGAAAACTATCACTAGCACGAATCTAGCATTAACTTCTCGTGCATTACAACTAGTCTTATGGCTCGTGCCTCATATTCGGGCACACTTCTCGCTTATTTCATCTGAATCTGTATCATCTCTTGATACGGTAGAGAAAGACATTGGACATCATATTCAACAGCTGGAAACCAAAGTTTTGTCGATTATGAATACCCTCATTGGGGATTCGCTCAATGAATGGGACGCGAAACCACCTGTGCCCTCGAAAGTCTTTCGGAATATTTCCAAACATCTGACCAAATTGTATGAGGCTGTCAGTATTGTTCTACCTAGCGAGCAAGTTACGGATATTTATGAAGTCATTCACAAGAATTTTAAGAGTAGATTAAGAGATCAGTTGTTTAAGATGAATATTCAAAATAATGGGGGGCCGCAACATGGCGTCGTCACTTCCGAATTGACGTTTTATGTGGAAACGTTAAGGAGTATTAATGTGATATCCGAGAAATACCTGTCTGATAAAGCCATGGAAGATATTTGGCTGAAGTAGATTTAATATGTTTGGTAATTATAATATATTACAAAATGAAGGAAGGTGATGATTTTAAAAAATATATTGAATATTTATTAAAAAGTTGATAAAAAAATTGAGCAGTTTTTTTTTTGTGATTGGCTAAGGTATTAATCTTTCTATAATGAGTTTGTTAATGCATCTATCGACATTTTGTTACAATAGAACAAAATGACGGTGATCAAGTTGTGTTGGAAAAAAAAAACAATTAAATTCTAATGTGTTTCAGGTAATGTTTCTTTATATAGATAGATATGATGTATGTATAATGATGAGTAAAAATACATTTCTGTACAAATGCATTTTGACCCATCACAAATAGAAATTTAGGAATGAATTTAAATTTCTATCTAAACTACAATACAAAACGTATTAAGCAAATTTAATATTGAAAAATAATAAATATTTTTAAAGCTTTGTATTACTAAAAATTCAAATTTCTTTAAAACAAACAATTTATTCAAATTTAAAAAAAAATGTTTTCTACGCTTTTTTAAGCTTCCCTCCAAGAAAGGTTATAAGCATGCTGTGAATTCAGGGGAGCAGCATGCACATTAGCTTTTATTAAATTTAGTTTGTTATAATATATTATTTAAATAAATGTAGAAATGTTTTTGCACAATCTCAGTATAATCTTCACAAATTATAAGTATTTTTTAATATGGCTTCTTCCATTTTTATACTACGCTGCAAAACTTATTTATAGATACGTAAGGTGAGAATTGAAACTTTAGTTTATTTTTCTTATAACTTATTATAAATTGTTTATATTAATTATACATGTATATCACTTGTAGAAGGAAATTTCCAATTCAAGTGAATTGCTGGTTTTGCAATGAAAATAGCATCGTAGAATATGATAATTGGAATAGTTTCACTTGCTCGTCTTGTAAGCAATATAATGGATTTACTAAGGTTTGTTTAAATTATATTTTAATACATATTAGTTAGGGATAGTATAACAGTATAAATCAATCAAATCTTAGGAAATACAAATGTATTAATTAGATATTCAAATTTCTAATAGGAAGGTGATTATAATAAGCCAATTCCGGAACAACAAGATGAATTATTAAATCATATAATATCACCAAGAAATTACCGGCCACCAAAAGCGTCAAACGGTTTATGTATACTTTGTAATAACAATCAGCAATTGAAAATATATCAGTTGCGAAATTTTGTACCACTGAATGAAGAGGATTATGACATTGAAATTGTACATTTTCAAAAGCAACTAGAGAAAGCATACAAATTATGTCCACAATGTAATTTGACTGTTAGAAAAACCATTGCTAAACAAAACAGTTCTCTTATTGGAAAACAAATTGAAGAGATACGAAAGTCAGGGAAAACATTACTTAATCAATCAACCACTGCCAAAATAAGTCTTATTCGCATTCGACGATTTGTTGTACTTTTAATGCTTCTTATGGCTATTGTTCATTGTTATCCATTATTATATGGAAACATCTATGAGTTTTGGGGAAATATTTTAACAATTCTTCAGAAGTATAGTCGAGAATTAATATTTACAATTGGAGGAAGTTTTTTCACATGGGTAAGTTTACTTTAACAATTTCTAAAAGGAATAAGAATTATAAATGAAAAATTAATGTTTAGGTGAGCATGAATTTAATGAAAACTGAAACTGCCATACGCGCACCATTATTAAACAAAATCAAACAAGAAAAACTACCTAAACCACAGTATACTGTGCCTAAACCACGAAAATCAACAGAATCTCAGGAATATACAGGTGACATTAGTTATTCTAGTTTTAATTCGCCATTGAATTCAACCGTAAGATCTGATGACGAGCAAAGTTTCTACAGCGAATTAGAATTATTAAGTGCTAATTCATCACCTTCAGTTCATAGTATTAGAGCATCCTCAATAAATAGCCAGCCACATAATGTGTTCAACATAAGTCAAAATAGACTGAATACTACACAGACTTCACCTTTACCATCCAGATCCTTCTCACCCAATTCCACATTTTATTCTCTACATTCAACAAGAGGCCCTTTTTCTACTAAGCCCAGTGTGGATTTAACTTTAGACCAGTTACGTCTAAGTAACAATAATCAGAATGACCTTAAACGACCAATTTTGTCACCCGCAAAATTTCGTAATCCATGGACTGGAAAACTATGGGAATGTGATGCACCAAGTCGGTCATCGAGTCAAAGTTCTGGTATTTATTCTAGAGCAGCTTCAATTTGCGGAGATGAAGTTGCTTCGATTACTTCTGATAATTTATTTCATAGTGTCCCTAGTCGCTTAGAAACTTGTTCACTGAATTCTATGAGTATGAAATCACCATTAAATCAATCATTTCATATGCATTATGCTTGACACTTGTATTTTGAATTCATTTGGATGTAATCCATTTCATGCTATGTAATTATAATTAGTAATTTAGGGATAATTAGATTATCGGAGTAGTTATTTTTATATTTTTAAGGAGTTGTTTAGTGTAAAACAATAGTGGTCTAAAGGTGTCACTAAATCAGGCATTTTGATAAAACTGATTGATTGATTAGGAACACCTTAACTCATAATGCGAAATTTTGTATATTAACTTTGCAGTGTTTGATAATGTTTAAATTTTAATTGTGGGCTAGGCCAATGTTGTTTTACCACTTTCAAATAATTGTCTTTACTGTATTAAAACTGTGTTCAATGTTATTTTGCTAAACGCCTAAAAATACGAGTTGTATATACAAATATAAGTGAAATAATTTTATTTGGTTGCTAAAATTCTATTTGTTCTTTTTTTTTATTCAACTCCAAGTAATGTAATAATAATTCGAGAGATCTTTTCAGCTCTTGCTTCGCCATCGAAATCTACAAGTTATCATTATACAATTTGTGTTTTAAATTTATTGTGTTGTTGCCTTAAGTTTTGAAGGAGTTGTTCAAGAAGGTTCCTGTTGGATTTATTTAGTTGAAATCAGTTGAAATTTAGATCTGAGCTTTACAACAATGGATATTAAGAGAATTTAAGAAGAGTTAATATTGTAACATTGCAGAACATAAATAATTATCTATGGAAGGCATTAAATTTAATAACATTTCGTCGCATTTCTCGACTTTTCATTTTAAGAAATTAATCGAACTTTGCAAATGTAATTTTGGAAAACTACAGTTGGAGATTTTCAAGAACAGCTGGTCAGTGCTGAGTAATGCGTTTCTGGATACTCTTCCAATTTGTTTTTCATCCCTCAATTAAGGAATCATAATTGGTATGTATATTAAATTATGTCTATCTTAATTGCTATTGCATAATTTAAAACATTTGATGTGTTCTTTATATGAAGATACTAATATTTTCTTTGCATATAGGTAATGTCTTGTAGCAAGAGCAATTCAATCTTCACAGCAAACAGTTCTACAGGATAATATGGGCATAACTTCAACTATGGATATTATCTTGTGGAATAAAATATTGTCAACCATGACTGAGTGAGTCTGAATTCTGTGTGATTATGTGAAAGGCGATAACCTTCCAGGGAATTGAATTAATAAATATAATTTTGGCTTGTACAAATTATATAAGATATAGTACTAATAATGTAGAAGTAACAGTGCTGTAGTAGTATGTTTTTAGTAAATATATTTTAATCTATATTATAATTTTTATTATATGTTGAACTTACATGTGTTGTATGAGTTTTTGTAACGTTTTTTGGTTTGTTTCATAAAACATAATTAGAAAACTATTTCTTATCATTTTATTTAGTTTTTATATTAATAATTCAGGAACAATATATATATATATACATATTAAAAAAGTAAATTTCTAGCCTCTGTATATAATATATTTTTATCTTTATGCAAGTGTTGCCATATGTTTGCTTATGGATAGTTGCAATTTAATGTTAAATTAATTTAAACCTGGTATTTAAACAGAACTAACACCAAATGATGGTAAGAACATATTTTTTTATCAGAATATTAACTAGTTTTATTTGTATTTTCAAAGGGTTTTTTTATGTGGGATAAAATTAGGCTCCTCGAGAATTTAGTAGTGTATGCAGTAAGTTTAAATACTATCTTCTAAACTAATAAAGTTATTTAAATAATTTGTATATCAGAAGAAAGCTAATAGAAAGTCTTTTCTAATTAGCATCATTTTATCCCAATTTGATGTTCGCAAAGGGCAAAATCAGAGGGTTGAAGTTTTGAATTAAAAGTGCGAAATCCTTCTGCTCTAATCAAAAATTTATTTCTTTGAAACTAATTAACCGATTAACAAATAATATATCAAAAGAAAGCTTATTAAATGTGCTTTTAAATCACTTTTTAACATTCTAGAGAAAGCGATAAGAAATGGGTTGTTTTAATTTTCATAGATGAAGTGATTAAATTAGAAAACTTTCTCTGACTTTAAAAAATTATATCTCGTAAACTAATTAAGGGATTTTGGTCATTTTGATATCACAAGATGGAGAATTTAAACACCTTTACAACGAATATTTAAAAGTCCTTGATTGTCAATTTTAAGGGGTGCAAACCACCCCCAGAGTGTTTATTTTGCTTTTTTAGGCATAACTCG
>JASKGN010016981.1:0-11781 GCA_030556245.1 Falagria sp. GC000072 | reverse complement strand
TTCATATTCAATTTCCTCTCTCGCGCTGCGTTATTATATCCATCATCATCACCAGCCGAGGTAGTAATCACTACCGTGTGGCGCAACTATGGCCGCCATTGTGTGCTCTCCTCTCAAGTTCACGGCTGCTGCGGCTCTCTTTTCACCGTTTTTCACGGCCGCCGACCAAACAAAAAGCGACGACAAGCCATCTGATCGCGAGCGAATCGAGGAAACTCTATCGCAATCGCGAATTGCATTCAACTTGTCTATCTCTTGAAGAGCGCTGAAAGGGAAACGCTGAATATTGTCCGGTTAGCTGTTTGGTTTCCACGGGCTGGTGCTTCTCTATATGGCGATCCCGTAAACCATTCGAGATAATAGGCCCAAGCGCTTTTCGAATAATTGATGAAAATCTTAATCATAATCGTGATCGTTGCAGCGAAGGACGAGGGAAAAATAGCTTTGTCAGAGACGGAATGCGGCTAGGCTATAAGGAAGAGCCTTAAACCCAATTTACAATCTCATTAGTGCTCCGCGGAACAACCCAGAATTAAGAAATGCTTTATTGTTTTGTTGGTTTATTTGCGAATTCCTTGGAAGCATATTACCACACGTGGATCGAATGCAAATGTCGTCGTCGTTTGAATACACAAAACACATACTTAAAATTATGTAACGACAAGCAGATAATTAATGTTGGCACGTTTCATTGAATTTTATTACACGACTAATAAATGTTTTCAGTTCAACATCATCAGAAGAAAAACGCGCCGCAAAAAAGCCTCCCTCGACGCGGAATGAATGAAAAAAGCATGTTAAGCGCCTTGTTCGTATGAAAAACGAACAATTTCGGTTAATAAATCATCGCATAATAGCCGGACATTATCAAAATTAATTGACTCGATCTCTTTCATTAATGCACTTCAGAAACTCATTAGCGTCATCGCTTACAACAGAAGCACCAACGCTGCAAACCTTTTGCAAAACAAGACGAAGAAAAAGCCGTGCTGCTGCTTCTTCTCTGGACACATCATCGCGTCCTATCTATCGGCATAAAGCCGACGACGACGCCTCGTCACTCGATTGAAAGCAAAAGTGCTTGGTGCGCGATTATGAAAACCTTCCGATACGATTGTGTGTGCTTTAAAACACGCGATGCAACATGCAGATATTGCCATACCAAGGAGCAAGAAGCATGCCGAGATGTTTGCCATGTTATGTTCGATCAAAGCAAAAAGCCAGAAGAAAAGAAACAAAACCGAAGGAGTGAAACGAATACGAAACGCGCATGCAGAGATAAAAATGACTTAGAGCCATGAAGTCCAACACGGCATATACAGTGACAAGATAGCATAGCAGGCAGGTACGGCATACCTACGCTTCTGAACTTGTAATATTGTCCAGAAAGCCCACTGCCGTATGGGGTCGTATCTCATCCTTTGGAGATAAAAAGCTTGAGCGGCGCGAGTACAAATTAAAATGCGACGACATCGAAACGAGCTGCGAAGAGCGATTAAACCCGCGGATGGTCCACCAACCCACTGACAGCCACCCGGTGGAATGGACATTGGCACGCTCTCAACGACGCAGATAACTTGCAGTTGCAGCAGCAGGCACTTGTCGCCACATCTAAAGACGACGCGACACGGAGAGCCCTGCTACCTGCGAGGTAGCATTCGTGCATATTACACGAGTATTACGCTTGCGATTGCAGACACGAAGGACCTTGTCGGCGGGAAATGAAATTTGTGCGACGACACGGGATGTATGCTCTGCATGTGCACGGGGCTTTTAATTTTCAAATAAATGTCAAACAGATGAATGGTTACAATTATGGAATGTGTTCCTCAGAGTACAAGAGCACTTTGCTGAAATTGGAGATTCATTGGTTTTGAATATCATGTTCTCAGCTAGATTTCATTTATAGTCCTAGCAACTGTTTGCCAAGCGTGGGAAGAATCGAGTTTATCCTGATTTGGTCACTTACTCTTAATTAGTTGCTCAGCTAGTTAGTCTTAGACACATGTAAAGTACCTCAATGCTGCTAGAGCATTGTTGTCAAGTTGGAAAAACCAATCGATCGTTGCAGAACATTGGTAATAGTTAAGCAGCACGCAAGGTGTTAATGGTGTGCACTCTGCAGTTCAGCAAATGGAAAAATTAACTGCTGATTAGAAGCAAAAGATTGACTACCAAGTGTGTACGTTGGACGTGAGGTGTGTGCGTGACCTGGGACGTGCGAACAAGATAGCGACCTCTCTTCACCACTGGCCAACAAACAGCAGGCCAGTTAGTTAAGATTCACCTATGGCTAAACGTAAAGCCAAGTCAGGACTTCGTCTCCTGCTCTCGTTTACTAATTATCATCGTGTCCGAAGCAACTTAGATCTATCTAGCGTTCCGCTCTCTGGAGGAGGTATCGTGACACACGACTACTTGTTGCTGCGTATTGCAAGCGAGCGATGAAGCGAGAAACGATTCGAAATTGGATGATGACGGCGAGAATGCAATTTCGATGCCTACGTAAGGGTTTCGATGTGTTGGCATGAAGCGGCGGAATGCATGATGCACAAGAAGAACAAGAAGAAGAAAAGTTAGATCGAAGTTGCGATCGACCTAATGGGCTAATGGGCGCCCGCCGTTGGTGATTAGACCCAGCTAGCGAGCAGTAGCCGCACACAAATTGGTTATGGGTGGATAATGCTGAGAAATGACGGACGAGGAGGTGTGAAATCGCGTATACCTCCTTGGAAGAGATGGGAGATATCTTTGCATGGAAGCTGCAAGTAGCGTGTGTATCCATTGCATTTCTGCACTTAATTGCTAATGAAATACGTGCGACGAATGCGAAATTATTAATTACTAGATCTTCGTGTTGGCGTTAAATTTAGATTGTGAAGCATCAATCACAACCTCTGGTCGAAGGGCTAAGGAGCCAATACAAAAAGTCTAGAAATAACCAATGGCTGCAAAACGTGGTACAGTTAAATTTTGCACGATTGTACGACTGCGATTTGGAAAAAAAAAGACACATCGCGCGGCCTCGAGAGAAACATGATGTTTCGTCTAATGTAAGCTAATGCAAGAACGCTCGCGTATCATTACCGATAGATCGAAAAACGTTCTTCGCCAATTCGACTGCGAACCTTACACAAAACGGCCAGTTTATCTCAAATTGCATAGTCCCCGCGCGAGCTTATATATCCATCATCACGACTCGACTCCGGACTTGTGTTGCGCGTATCCTACGCAATCAATCGCATTACATGCAGTCTCGTCGTTGTTGTTGCAAGAAGCGAACAACTTGTTATTGCCATGGTAGGCACTATATCTAATGGCTAATAGTCGTCGCTGAGTTGTGCATGGTAATAAACGAAAGCTTCCCCGCCCCCGAAGCATTTTCGCAACCGAAACGCTTTCCGATTGTCATATTTGCAGTATCACAATCGCGAGGAGATGTTTTGCAGGATTGGGTTTTGTTGCATAATGCAAATCATGGCGCATGGTTGGATGTCTTCGCGCCGGGTATCATATGCGAAGACGAGGATGCTATTCCCTAAAGAGTGTGCATCCAGAATGAGATGCAACAAAGTGCATTTTGCGCTTGAAAAGACCCTTCGACAATATGCAGTCTTAGACAACAATGATACTAACTCATCTTTTCGCTCTCGGCTAGTACACTCTTTTGTGTTGCATATTCTGTTTGACCAGTGTCTGGGCAATGATATGCGATACTTGAATACTTCCACATCGTGTAAAATGAGTTTTGAATGACAGACAAATTGTTGCCACCTACGAATACCTCACCTTGACTTCAACATTGAATCGATCAATACTTCTGCTTAAATTTGGTTCAAAATTAACTAACCAGCCTTGCATATTCGTAAATCCTAAATTGAATGAAACAGAATGCTACAAAGAAGTATCAACAAGGTAACCAACAGTACAAATGTACGTGAGACATTCTCGAGTAGGCAATTGAAGTAATGCCCTACGTGCCGCCGACATTTAACTAGTCGACTACGGTTTTTAAGTAACGACACCGACATTATGAATGCCTTCGTGCGTGCAATTTGATGCACAAATCGAGAGCAACAAGAGTGCCGCGAATACATTTGCTAGTTCCAAATCGAGCGAAGAATGACTGAAACCTAACTCATGTTAATCCAAATGAGTACAACTGTATTCTTGATCTGATCTATTTGATCATTGATTCTTTACTACGGCTTTGAGCGTACTCCTCTAACTCTAGAACTAAAACTAAATTTAGAATTTCATATTTCTTTATATCAAAAGTAAAATCAAGCAATTTCCTCTCGATCAAAGAGAAATATTGACACAGCGTGAAAAATTCGTAACGCGAGTTCTTCGATGTTTATATATTAATGTTTGTGGAAAAAATATCCTAAACGAGCCGAATCGCAATTGCTTCGCATGACCAAACTCCTACGCGCTCAAGTCTAGTCTAGAGGTAAACATGAACTACCTCTGAAGACTAACCCCTTGATGTTTTGCTTTCCCTTGAGATTTGTGATTTTCTTCACTTGGTTTAATCCACTTCTACAAATTCTATATAAATCCCAGAAGAAAATGAAGAGATCAAAATCAAGGTGGTCGAAATAAATATTCAGAAACGTCGAGTATAACCCGGAACCCTATACAATCCCATCTGCAAAATGCCTTGCGGTCACTAAAGCGCGAGACCGCAACAATCTGATAGAAATGTTTAAATTAAAGTCTCATCAGTAGGATAGATATGATGATACTTTACTCGTACGAGTATCCCATCACCTTTCATGAGATCGTCACTCACACCGCTGGTGATCTTCAGGATCTACAGCCTCATCTGCATGTTATACTCTTCGACATAGGTCTATACGTCTGTATTATTTCTACGAGTGTCTACTTCCCTACCTAACGATGTTTGTGTAATAATCCTTGGCAAAACATTAGAATCAGAGCCAACCCCTTTGGCTATTTTATATTCCGATTCCATTCGGATCGGTTCAATTCTCTTGGGTATGTTTAACATAACAATAATGCAAGCTGGGTATTCACCTAAATTAGAAAGTAATTAAGCAATGTAAATGCTTCGTCTACATTTGGTTTTCTATTAATTAAGAAATAAAAACGAAAAATCATTTTCACTTGATTACTGAACTTCAAACAATGAATCATCCCACAATACATACTTTCTTAGAGACTCGTAGAGTTCTCTATTGTATATAATAATTACGAAACAATCAAGTCGAATGCAATACAGCGCGTTATGCGAAAAGCCCGTTATGATTAATTAATGATCGCAGTGAATCCGAGAAGTGTATCGGCGCATGGCGGCGCGTGCTTCCTGTCCAAGCCATGGTTCGTCCCGTCTGATGATGATGTTCGTCATTATTCCAATTCAATCTTACAACGCGCCTGTTTTAATTGCACATTTTCATTTGATTAGATAGGTGGATGTTATTGCTCGCGCGGTAATGCGCTTTTTCTTTCGTTTCGTGGCATAATGCACACCTTCTCGCGATTTTATGACGCGTCGTCGTAAACTAACGGTATGGACGTTTCAATTAAGCAATGTTGTCTTAAATGGCTCACAACTTACGATGGTAGAGATTAAAATAAGAAATATGTGTACTTACAGAAGTACTTTGAAGATGTGTGAGATTTGTACATACCTGGAACAAAAAACATGAGACATTAGTATATACATCAGAAAGTTGTAGTAGAATGCGTATGGTTAGGTAAACAATAAGTGGTGATAACAGGACATACTCAGAACTAGCAAGTCTTTTTTGTACACTTTGCTGCAAAGAGCTGCAATTGAATTGACGAGGAAATTGCGTAATCAATCGACTCAGAATCTAACTGTGCATGATTCTCACACATCCAGAAGAGAATAAAGGATTATCACAGGAAACAGTATTGTTTCAATATAGAAGTCAGTTTAACGTGTGCGTGTATGTGTGTGGTGTACAAAACACCCGGTTGGAAAGCGAAATTCCGAAATTGTTTTACGTCGTTCGGGCAACATTATTGGCTAATAAATCTCAACTTTGTTGTCGTTTTCGGGGGACGCGCGCATTAAAGATACACCTTCGCTCCGATTTCCGCATTTACAGTCAGAGTCCACCACGAGTTGACCAGAGTAATAATTTCCATCGGAGAATGTGTTCCGTGCCTGGAGCAACCAACCATTTTGATAATGTTTTGATTTATGATTTGATGCTTCAACGTTTTGTTACAGGGGCGCTGACCAAGTCGCAGTTTCCGGTGTTCACCATTTACGCGCAGAAGAGCTGTTTGGGCGTCAAACCGTGCGAACGCGCCTGGTGCATCGACAGGGTCCAGAACTATCGACTCACAGGACACGCGCGTAGCCATCAGACGGTCAACTCTCGGCAGGAATGTCTCGAACTGTGTCTCGGCGAAACCGAATTCCAATGCAGGTTAGTGACAGATTTATATTTATTTCCTTCATATTGACCCAACATAAACAATAAATACAATGAGACGAACGTGAATCTACTGGGATGTAGGTCTAGCTCATGTCCGGCATATTTGCGTCCCATATGAAACAATGGATTTAGCAATCTCATCTCATCTTCTCATTTTATGTTCGTTGAGGTTGACCCTTCGCTATGCTCGTGGCAGAAAAACGAGGAAGAAGAAGAAGTGATGTTGTCTCCAAGGTGGTAATGAAACGCAATTTGACGTATGGAATTTTCTCCAGCTAAGAGTAACTTCTTCCTAAGAGAAGAGGAAGAATACTCAACAATGTGAACAACGCCATATAATAAATAATCGCGGATATTGTCGATGATGTCGAGAGATAGAAAAACGGGAAATTTATATTGTATCCTCGGGGACGAATCTCGCGCGTTACTTACTCACTAGCGAAAACAAACGTTAGTTGAGCAAGATTCAAGATTCACTTGAGCTAACTGCACGCGTGTAACGGTAGACAATCCTTGCCTTCTGTTTTACGAGAACTAATGAAATTATGCCTGATTACATAGACCCAAAGACAAATACATAAATCATTCCATGTGTCAGAAATCTAAAACTATTAAGCATCCTATACCTACTAGCTCTTGGTCATAAACCAAATTGATTCTGACCACATCAAAATTGATCATTTCGAAATTAATTAATAATTGTGATTCTGCTAATAAATAAAAAAGTTTGCTTACCGTCAGAACTCCTAACTTGTGTAAATACACAAATTATAGCAACAACAAGAAAAAAGATTTTGTTTGCTCCAATTTTTCATCGTGCCTTTTTGCGAACGAGCAGAAAAAAAAACGAACGTTTGCTCGCCGCCGATTAATGATGATATAACAGAGGAAAATGTTTGAGGTGCACGAAGAAACGGCAGTAAATTAGGCATCCCTGAACGGAGCACGAGCTGGATGGGATGGAATCGAGTAAAGCACGAGCTGGATAGGATAGAATCGAATGGAGCACGAGGCGCACAGGAACAAATATATATATATCGGGGATATCGAGTGTTTATCTTAATTTTCTTTCGAGTTGTTTAACGAACCGTAACGTTATTTTTCTTCCAATAAAACGCGCGCACGATCGACTCTCGGCTACGAGAAACAACGCCGCTTATTAATCGAATTTGTCCGAATTATCAAATTGCCCATATTCCATCAACCCAACTCATTAATTACCTTCTTCCTCATTACATCAAACAAACTTAAGGTGTTTCGTAACTCAATTATAAACAAATATTTAGCGAGATTTTCGGAAAGCTGTTAAACAAATCAAGGGATTGCTTCTTATTGGGTTGTTTTGATCATTAAACCGGAAATCCTTGGCAAAAAATCAAAAGCACTAATGGGAACGAAACCATGAAACATTTAGCACTTTATACATTCGGTGTCGGCTCGTAAATCCACTAAAAAGCCCATTCCTCTTGCAGTTTCTACGAATTGTGGAAATCTCGAGCCCGAAGGATATCGCACGAAAACATCTTCGTAATTAATTTCTCTAAGACCAGCTATCGACACAGTTTAAAGCAATTTAATTACGCGCAAGCGCAGACTAATAACAATTAACGCCTTGTAATTTATAAACAATAAATTTGCGCTTGCAGATTGCAGAAGGATAAGTGCAAGCAAGCAAGTCTCGTTATACAATAATTAATTGCTCGGTGCACCTCGCGCTATACCAATATCTCTCGTAATTTGCTCACTTCCTCGTTTTTTAAAGATTGGAAATCGGACGACTCTAGTCTCACGTTACCAAGCTATAGGATTTTTGCCCTGTCCTAAGTCCTGCAGGTCTTCTAGCCATCGAACACCTCCATCTCGTCTATTATTAAGCGCATGATGATGAGCCTGCTTGCTCGCCGCTCGTTTGGTATACCAACAATATTTAGCGTGATATACGAGCGCACCGTGTCGCCCATTAGACGCGACTATTGGTCATGCTTAAGATAGATCGTCCCGTTTACCGATAACAATTATTATAAACCATGTTGTAAGCAGCGAAAGTGTAGCCTGTTGCTAACGAAGGAAAAGGAAAACTTTGCTCTTCATCATCGACGTGATTCAGAATATGGATGCAAAAGCATTTTGCGTTTTTCATTTGATTTGGAATGCTGCACGACGAACGCAATGACCCAACCTAGAAGATTCTCTTCGCGAGTGAGAGTCCAGTCCGATCGATGGAGAAATATTGAAAAGCGAACGCGCGCGCACATCCACCCACCCGGGACATGCAATTAATTTCCGCAATAATCCGTGCGGATCTTAATTGCTTATTATCGTCTTGTTTATTTATCGATTGCGTCTGTTTTGCTAGAGTATTATTAGATGTGGAAGGATTCCCTTCAATATTTCTTCCTCGTTGGACTAGACATTTATTTATTTATCAAAGTAATTCATAATAAGATGACAATAAAATTGGAGGGCATTAGCATATCTCTGCAATTAACACAGTAATAGCTCATCTCGTAGACACGTGTCTAAATGCCTCATGCCATTTTAATCATCAGCATAAGGCACGTCCGGCGTTTGGCTCGTTCGCACATGCAAGAAACAGCAGATAGATATTAATCAGTGGCTGGCGATAAATTCTCGCCTCAAACTTCGACTGGGCATGAATAATGTGAGCTTGAAGTGTACACACGGTCCGAGGAGAGGCGTAATATTCGCAAATGATCCGCACTCCGCGCGATAGCTTGCTATCTCGATTGGCCTTTGCTAAAAGGGCAAAAGGTTGATTTCCGAATTGAGATACTGCAGCCATACCGGCACGTACAACATTCAAGAATGTACACATAATCTAAACGGAGATTGAAGTGGTGGTGCAATCGCAATCTTAGTCCTTCTTGGGCCATAGTTTTAGCTAAAACTAAATTACGAGGTTATGGGTTGGATCCTATCCGGTTCGATATGCAAATTAAATTTGACACCTTCTACATCTTGTTGCCTTAAGTATCTCATAAGAACCTCATAAAACCAATAATTAAATAAACCCCTGAGAAAAGCCTCTAGAAAAATGATTTCTAAATTTGTCCTATCAAAATATCCTTCTTGGGGAGGGTACTAAAAATCAAAAATTCAAAATTCCAACAGCCAGTATACTCTTCAACAGGACTCATAATTAAATAACAAGAATTAAAGCCCAAGGTGTCTATATTATCCGCATTATCAACGTATTGGACGAGGTCCTCGTTTTATCAACGGGGTTATCCGATCAGTCGAGTTCCCCGTTATCCACATTGCGTTTCCTCGCTTCCTTCTTCAAAGTTCCTTTAAACCCCGAAAGTCTATGTGCTCTATGGTCTATGAACCATACACACAAGAAGTCGATTTAGTTGATGATGGTGTTGGAATACGGAGTACATTAGCTTTAGTTACTCACTCTTCCTGCGCATCGCTTCCTTCGTTTTGCTCCAAGACCCTTTTCTTAGCCGCACTCTGCCTTTTCATCGTCCTGCCGAGTAGCAAACTGCATCGGGATCGCTTTAAACTTTGGTAATTATCGCGGTCGCGTGTCGTCTTCGAAAGGTTGACCGAAGCTAACCTTCTACTAACACCAACACTATTTCCTACTAATTTAATTGAGTCTCGTAAAGTTTTCCCTTAATTTCTTCTGGTGATTCCATTTTAATTTTCGACTCGCATTTTCTTCAAAACAAACAGTAAAAATAAAAAGTCGGTTCTAGTAAATAAAACATAAAAACGACCCAGTGGAAAAAATTATGGAAAAATGAAAAGAGCATTGTGGCACCAGTTGGTAGAGTATTGAGATGTCACACGAGGTGGTACATCCGCTCGTTACCGGTGGCAATAGGCAATTACCGAAGCGTACTCGGTAAAAACTTGAATAATTGTGAAAAAAGGTTGGAACGTTCAGCGCCAGGAAAAATACATTGGTATCTGCTCTAGCAGTCAACGAAATAAGTGTCCGGGCTGTCATTATGCACTTTGCGTAATACTCCAACGAGAACAACAAAGCCTGCAGCGACATACTTCAAAGCGAATATAAATGCGAACACTATTGGTAAAAAGTCCTTCATTAAAAAAATGAATCAATTTAGAGTATTCTTCAATTCTATGTTATTATTCCGATCTATAATTTTCCATTTTCATTGCATTACAATTACAATTACGTTATCAAACAATTAGAATTGGAACAGACTTATTATTAGAGTGAGAAAAGAAAAAAAAAGATCAAATGGGAAAAACTGTTGTGAGTGTAGAAAAGTAATAAAAGTCCTCTGCAATTGAAAACGAGTGGTCAAGTAGTGCCTAAAGCATCCGACAACATATAAACCCACCTCCTGCAATAAGCACTTACTTGTTTACAAGACGAAGCGCGACAGATTTAATACGTCTTTATATAAATTGTCATTATGTTACACTTCAAAAGCATCCTACGAAGACTATTAAATCTACACACGCGTTCAAATGGAAAAAATGTGGGGAGGTTTAACGACATGTGAACTATAGCAAAACATATTTTGTTGGAATAATTCAAAGCGAAAATAATACATAATTTAACACAGATTTAAAAGGACGAAAGCGTAAAAAATTAATTAACTTATAAGTAAAAACTAATTAACTATTAAACTACCAAAGAGTAAAGTTGTTATGTCGATAATTAACTAAGTTTTGAAGAGGAAGGAAGTCTTTGCAAAACGAGAAAATTTTAGTGCCTTTAGAAAGGGAAATGAAATGTGTAATAAAATGAAAAACAGTTAAGAGGGAAACTACAATTTATGCAGAATGCATTTTCAATCATTTCAGCTATATAATCTTTTGATAGATTAATTGAAAAAGTTAGAAACAAATTTACCTTTTAATTCAATGGCGGTATTTGTTTACCTCTGCAAATGGCACTTGATATCGCACTAATGCACAAAAAATTTTGAAATATCACTAATGTCACTGAACTGATAAGAACCCGACTTTAATTGTCTATTAATTGCAAATGTTCATTTAGTTATAAAAATTTCACAGAAACAAATTTAATAATAAATAAACTGTATAGCTAGTTGGCACACACGTTCAACACTAACTAAAACGACAATAACAAAAGAAGAATGGAATGTGAAAGAAAGAAAAATCTAGTAAACAACTTGCTATTGGTACTACACGAGACATCTACGAGTGAACTACATAATATATAAATAGAATTTCTATTTTTTGATTTAAATTTTAAAAGTTCGTGAACCGGCACAAAGTAAAACCAAAATTATAAATACAAATATATAAACTAATCGTAACTAACACTAATAACTGTAATAACTAATAGTTTTGCATAATACAGCCGCAAGCAAAC
>JASKGN010016980.1:0-15094 GCA_030556245.1 Falagria sp. GC000072 | reverse complement strand
GCCAACACAAACCGCACTTATTAGTAGCCAAACAAGAAACGAGAAATGCTAAATGTATCTTCTCGTTTTCTTATTTGTTCATGGTTGTTGGTATTCGTGTAAAATCTGCGGTTTACAATATGGGAATTGCATCACATTTAATTAATCATATTGTTGACACAAGATTTACAAAATATATTAAAAGTTTACACTATGGAAAAATATAAAATAATGCAAAATTTAATTTATAAATATCATAATTTATTATTTTAAAAAAAGTGATTAACATTAAGTATCACTGCATATTATATTATAACATTTAATAATTACAATAACTTTTATTTTCTATTTCTTTTATTAATTTATATACATTTGCTAATTACTATTTACTCACGTAATGAAATACCTATTACTTGTAGGGTATAATATGTAATATTTTAAGTAAATACATAGTAAATTTAATGACGCTCTGAATGGCGTAACTACCAAGAGAAAGAGAAAAGATTGCAGGTGCTTCCAGTAGATATCAAATCCTGTCGGATTAAAAGTAAAAGTTCGTACCTGTTGTTTTATGAAGTGTATCGAATCACTAAAATAGCAATATTTAGGTTTATTTAATTTACAATCATTGCTTACGCATAAGTTTACCACAATTTCTTGCAATTTTCATGGAATTGATATCTATTCACATAGGATTATGTCATTCTAAATATAATTTATAAATGCTAGTTTATATACATGTTTAACAAACTTAACAATTGTTACTAATAATAGAAAGTAAAGAATGAATAAATTTAAATAAAGTGCATAAGTAACAATCTCATATATGAGTTTCGCAAATTTCGTGGTTTTGCCCACATGCCCATAGTGCGTAGTTGTTGACCCAATTTGGGCGCGTCGGTTGCTCTGCCTCCAGCCTTTGAGTTTAGCATCTTCAGCAACCGGACGCGAACGCCAATGACACCAGCTACAAGTTCACTGTACTATTGAATGTGAATTTTACGTCTGTGATCTGCATTCTGTGCAATTTACTTTGTATAACACCTTGTTTAAATATGTAAATGTATTTCTCATGTATTGATTTCCAACCCAATTATAATTAAAAAGAAAATCTGCAATAAATTTCAGCTGACCCGTCAGCTTTCACCGGAGATTACAATTTTCAGCTTTTCGACAATGAATAAATTGCTTTCAATATAGGATTTTGTATGCTTGCTCTGGTCGTCCTAAGGCGAGGGCGGTGTATTGGTCATAAAATAAATTGGCGTGTTATCCGCCCGAAGAGGCAGAGGATGACGCCCCACCAACTTCTAGCTTGACCGCACAGGACAAACTAAAAAGCCAAAGCAATATGGGATTTGGAAGAACTGGAAGAAGTCGTGCGTCCTTGCTGACGATTTTCGCATGCAAATTTGCTGATTCTGTGACTTACTGCCTTCTTTAGCAATGAAGTTTCCATAGATTTGTTACAAGCGGATAAGATTTCAATTTTTGTAAGTATAAAACCGGCAATTTACAAAACTTATAAAATGATTTATATTTATTAGCATTAGAGTTTTTTTGATTATTTTGAAATATAAATTAGGTAATGACTTTTCCAAAAACTTTGTAATTTTTTTACTTAACTTATTACGACGTTGTTGTTAATTCTCCAATAAATCGGCTATAAAAAAGTTTTAAAGCGTAAGAAGGTCGTTAAAATGTTCAAACCTTGCAATTATATCGATCGTTATAAACACTTTTAATTCTACGTCAATATACGAATAATTTTATATCTTCTGTTGCACACATGATCTTTTAATTACTTTCGTCTTCCTCATTTGAAATCATAATTATCAAGAAAATATAGGATTACCTTATTTATACCTTGCAATTTTCACAAAACATTGATGAAAACTTGCAAGAAATTTTAAACCTCAATATAATCATTGATAAAACATGAACAGAAATAAATTTCCTTTCAGCCTCATCTTCTAATGTCCGAAGTTTAATTATAAGTTGAAGACTTGATGTGGCAGCCCTGACTGACGACGACCTTTTTATCATCCATCATTGGAGATAAATGGAGATAAACTGCTTTTCCTTCTATGCGCAACTACTTTTTTATTTGCCGATCTTGGCATTTAATTTTCTTTGCTTTCTTTTTGCTCACATTGCTGTTGTGTTTTCTTTTTCCCGTTTCTTCATCTCCATCGGTGAATGTTTCATTGCGATTCATGAATTTCTTACTGCTACGGTAAGTTGCCATGTTTGGCAATCGCTGCACGTGCTGAATTATTACCAGTTAAGTAGCACGATGCGTCTGTGCATCTCCAACTGATACTCGATTTCGATTCACTCACATTCGTGTGGGCAAAACCGCAGACAATCCATGAAAGAATTGTAGAGATCTGATTCCATTCAAGAAATTACTACTTGCGTACTTTTATCCAATCCATGGATCTGAACCATCCATTAGTGATGTCCAACTCGAAATCTTAAAAAGAAATGAGAAAAATAATTATTGAATTAAAGCTTTACGTTGGATTAGTTGGTTATAGGAATTTGAAATCAAACTAAAATTTGGGATAAATATTTGTGTAGACAGACACAAAATGAAGAAAGAAATCCATTGTTAGACATATGTCGAGATATTATTGAGATTTATATTTGTTCGTTGATATATGCGTTTCTCGTTTAGGTATTGACTATGCAGTGCTTTCGCCGTTTATTTCTCATGATTGTTACGACTTCCTGTCGGTAAACCGGTGAGCATTATGTTATACCTGTTCGTTGTTTGATGCGTATAATAACACGGGCCCAAATCGTCAAGCTTAATTACATTCCGAACGCGTATGTGCGTCCGCCGCAGACGACGTCAAATGTTTTCTCAGTACCATAGTGGTGAAAAATATTGCATTATTGTTTGATTTAATTCATTCTAGCATAAACTGGGAGGTCTCCAATAATAATAATCTTATTAAAATATATATATGAAAAATTATACTTTTATTTAAAACAATTTGTTAAATTATTTAAACTAATATGTATTAAAATTTAATTATTTTATATAATTACAAATTAAATTTTATTTTATTTAGGTCTCATATAAATTTAATGTCCTTATTAAATTATAATTAAATATAATTTCGAGAGTTAAATTTATTCAATTGAAACTTCTGCAATAAAGCTGAAATAAAATTTGACATTTCACTAAATTTCGCTAAATAGTTCTGGTCAGAAGTAACTTAAATACGTTACAAAAGAGAAATTTTAGCCATTAAGCCATACATAACCGGCTTAATGGTTTGATCTTTTATTGTTTACTTAAATAAAATAATTATAAATTACATTGATTAAGTTTGGTGAAATTTGTCTAAAGGAATAAATATATTTTAACCTAACATTAGATTTTTTTATTCTGGTTCGATATAAAATGTATTTAAAATAAAAATGTGTATCTCTTGAACAGTAACACTTGGCTATTATCAACATTAGATATCAGCTTTGCACCTAACCATCCTCGTTATCATTGTTGACACAGTGATATGGTATTAAAATGATATAATCAACTTGAGAATATACCACAGTCGAACTACGCCCGTAAGAATAATAATAGATCGAAGCCAAATCTAAGAAATAAATGACAAACGTGAGATACGCAAACATTGGGAGAATAGATCCACAACAACGCAAGCGTAAATGTCAACAAAAACAGTGCAAAAGTGCATCACATGGTTGACGTAAATGAGAAATGTATTGTGAGCGTTTACACGCGTTCGGATAATGAGTTAATTGGAAAGTAATAATAATGAGTTTTGATGCGTGTAGTAAATGAGTTGATAATTAACATGTGTGCGGAGGACACTCTCGTTGGATGATGGTGCATAAATCGATGATTAACTGCGACAGGCGTACAAAAGTGATTGGCAGAAAGGACGACAAGAACGAGGAACGGAACTTGTAGATACGAGTAGAAACTAAAATCTAGGGGCATAGGTCGTTAGGTCTGTTAATAAATCATATTATTACAGTATTCATGAAATATAATTTAATAAGTAAACTTGATTTGCAATTTGTTATAAAATTAAAAATTTTAGGTTGAGGACAAAATATGGAGAAAATTCTAGTTATATTGTTCGTATGGATGTTATTAATGCCATCTAGATGCACTTCCTGTTCTTTGGAATGTAAGTGCACCACGGAAGCAGCAGACTGTAGGGCGAGAGCGTTAAGGATTTTACCTCCTGATTTAAATACTGACGTAAGCATAACTTGAATACAAAACAAATATTAATTACATATATGCTTTTTTTTTCTTAAACTCGTAATTACACTATTTCTTATGAATGAATGACGCAAAAGTTAGACGAATAAATATATTTCATTGGTATTGACAAAGTTGAGTTTCATTCAGATTTTTTGCTCTTGTCACACTATTTGTGCTAATATTGGGAATATGTGTTTGTCGGTTAAATGTTAAATACAGTGTGACCCTGAGATTTTTTACTTTGAACTTAATACATAATAATAACATGAACACTAAGATATATTTAAATTAAAAAAAGACAATCATTACCATTTATATTTACCTTGAATGTGCAGTTTGTATGAGTCTGGTGTAATTATTTAATTTTATAAATTGAGAAAACTTTGTTTAAATACAATTCTTATATTGGCATGTAAATATTTTAACAATTGTTGTTATTACACTTTAAAATAAACAATTCATGAATTATTTATAGATAACATATGATTTATCTTTAATGGTAATAATTTTAAATATTCTGAACAAATCAATCATTAAAGTAAAAGTATAATTATCATTGACAGATCATAATTTATTGTAACAAATTATAATTTCAATGTTTGATTTCAGGTTCGAGCATTGGATCTTTCCCATAATTTATTCTTTTCAATTCCTGACCTGTCCACCTTTTCTAACATTGAAATTTTAATTTTATCCCATAACCACATTTCTTTAATCAGTGTGGAAGCTTTAGAGAGCTTACCAAAATTAACTCGCTTAGATCTCTCCTACAATTTGTTTGAACGATCTTCTGACATTCATGAGAGTTTCCTTCTTGCAACTCCTTCCATTAAACATCTTGATTTTTCTTTCAACTCACTTAAATCTTTTCCTAAATTGATAAGTAACTCATTGCAAACTTTTATTCTTTCAAATTGTTCCCTTTCCAGCTACACCCCATTTTCTTTGGAACATTTAAAAAACTTAGAAAACTTGCAATTATCCGATAACAAATTTCAAGTGTTACCAAAACTACGTTCACGCCGTCTAAAAATTCTTAACATCTCCTCATCAGAAATACAAAGAGTGGATGTCAATGCTTTCGATTCTTTGCAAAGTCTTAGTCAACTCTATCTGAATCGAAATTATCAACTTAAAGAATTTGCAGCCAGTTCTAGTTCCTTATCCCATTTAGATCTTTCTGAATGTAATCTGGAAAGTATTCCTCGCAGCATCCTACCTAACCTCACATCCATCAATTTAGGAGGTAACCATATTCGAACATTAAGGATACATTCATTTGCAGACATGCAAAATATCCAATTTATTAATTTAACAGATAATTCCATAGAAACTATTGATTCTGAGGCCTTTTCGGATACACTAGCACTCCAGAAATTGGACCTGTCAAGAAATACTATTACTAATTTAGATCCATATACTTTTGAGTTTAATTCAAAGCTGGAATTCCTAAAGCTCTCCCGCAATTACTTTCAAAAATTTATTCCTTTGAAATCATCGTCGATTTTGAAACTGGATTTGAGTCATTGTGAAATAACAAATTTGAAAGGCGATAGTCTTAAAGAAATGACAATTTTAAAAGATTTAAATCTCTCTGGAAATCAACTAATTACATTGCCAATGGATCTAGCGTCAAAAAGTTTGGAAAGGTTGCATCTAGCAAATTGTAGACTGACTGCAATAAAAAACGAAACTTTTCGTAGAATACCAAATATCAGATATCTTAATATCGAAGGAAATAGATTAGTTGAACTTCAATTTTCAGATTTTGAAACTTTGGGAATAAGACTAATCAGATTAGGAGATAATCCATGGAGATGTGATTGTGGAAATCCTCATTTCAAAGATTTGCATATTGCATTAGCCAAAATAGACTCTGATGTGACAAATGCGCGATGCCATTCACCTGAAAACCTCGAAGGTAAAACATGGTTTGAAGCATGTGGCATGGCTTGGTATGGATATTATCAGAAAGGTGATAAAGCATGGATGATATCGTTGTGCATTATGGTGGTATTATTTGTGGGGTGTTGTGGCTTTATATCGGTTCATAGAGAATGTAGAAAAAGACAAAGAGCATTAGAAGAAGAAGAAACTAGACAGAGACATCGGGAAAGTTTGATGGTCATGATAGAATCTGTACATGTACATGAAAATCTTAATGCTCCAGATCCAAGAGAATTAGAACGTCCACCTTCTTATCATGAAGCAGTTGCTATGCCTCGTTTAGGATCTAACTTAACTCTAAATAATTCCAAGATGGGATCATCGCAAACTTTGAATAACAATAATTTAGAAGGTGGGAAGCATAAAGCGAAAAAACGCAGGCGTAGGAGGAGTGGACAAAGAGGAAGCCAAGCAAGTATCAATGATAGCCAGGATGAATTAGAGCAAATGACTAGATCAAATCCTGATTTAATTGAAAGAGATAAAGTTAAAGGAACACCAAAACGGACCCGAAGGCGCAGGCGCAGTAGGTCCGTCTCAAAATCACAAAATTTAGGATCTAGTGATAGTGAACGTGAATCGTATTGTGAGACTGACGTTTAAATACTTTTTTTTTTCAATTTTTTATATAGAAATGTGTTTTAATATACTTAGGCATTATAGGTCAAAATTGTTCTTAGCCAAAATATTTAAAAATTGAATTTTTGTTGTAAATATTTAAAGTGCTCTATGCAATATAAATGTTCAGTACAATATGTAGAATAAAACTCGCACATAATTTTATGAAATAGAAATATATTTATATTTGTATATCATTAATAACAATTAATAAAATATTTTATGAAATGACTGTTTCGTACAAACTTTCTCTCTCTTATCTTTCTTGTCTTTCTTTCTTTATAATATTTCTCTTCGTTTTCTTTCCTGCGTCAATGACTATCATAATATTATACAATTTCTTACCCAAAATGTGACTGATTAATGTTTTATTTTAAATTAAAAGTATTGACACACTGTATATTGACAAGTATCTTCACAAATAGTTTAGTTTTCCAGTTTGGATATTGATTAGGGCATTGAGCAAAATATAAAAGCTTTAAGCGGAGTTATATGTATGGCTGCTAGTGTTTGAACACAAGTTCTCCTCTTCTAACACTCTTTAAACACAACACCTCGGGGCGCTTGCGCAATAGCGCAAAAGTCTTGCGCCGTCTAAGAATAAATAGGAACAACCTCAAATAAAATAAGTTAGACGACGATGTTAATATATCACAAGTATGTCCTTTTAAACTGTCTCTTCTTCCGTCTCATTCTTCCTATCTATCGTCACATATTAATTTGTCTTGCTATATGGATTGTAATAAATACTGAGGTAAACGACAAAAAATATGACATGGTCATTGTGATTACTACAGCCGCTGACTGGGTTCAGGCGTAGTTATAATATTACCATCGCTACTAAGCATGCGTGTTACAAGCAAAGGTGTTTTAGGCACGTTTAATTCCTTTGCTTGAACAGTTACTCGATGCGTTTCTGGCAGTAGTGCATCCTCATCTCTTGGGGATTTATTCCGCATTCGTGGTGCAGCTTCTGGAGGAATGCGTCTTTCTTGGGGAACAGGTTCTTCAGTAACTGGCTTTAAACTAGTGCCGTTGGTACCATTAGTAGGACTAGTTCCATTAGTGCCGTTTTCCTTTTGGCCATTTATTAATGGAACTTTCTCTGGCAAAGCAACTGGAGGTTGGGGTGCCCTAGGTTTCAAAGGTTTCATTTCTTGTTCCATTGGTGGTGGTTGTGGACGTCTTCTATTCTTTCTTCTCTTGGCCAAAATTGAGTACACAATTACACATATCATAACTATAATCAGAGCAATCACTATAATCATATTATTGCTTAAGCCAAATGAACCATTGGCTTCTTTAACTTCGTCACTGATGGCTTCATGGGTTTTTGATTCTTCGTCAAAATGGACTGCTACCCCATCACCAGAACGTCCACTTTCGGAACCTTCCTTATGAACTGCAATCATCGGTGCTTCAGTAGTAGTTAATTCATCTTCTTCATCTTCTTCTTCACTACCAGCAAAGATATCTTTAAATGCTTTCCCCAATTCTTCAAATAAACTAGGATCTGGTTCAGTGGAGTTTGTAGCTTCAACATCTTCCAATGTCAAAGGAGTGGAACAATCAAAATTGCATGCTTTTAGAGGTGTTTCATCGGTTGGAAGTAGCAATGTGGCATTGACATCACCAGAACCTTCTTCAGGAGTTTCTCCTTCAAATCCACTACCATCAACATCTTCCTGATCTTCATAATCATCAGCTTCCTCATATGGAGCATGACTAGCAGTAGCAGTGGGAAGTAAACCTTCACTTTCAATATCACTAATTTTCTCAGCATCTTCAATTGAAATTTCAGGAGTAGCTGTAGAAGATACAAAAACATCGTTTTCGTTCGAATCCACAATGTTTTCTTCTTCAGGTTCAGAACCAGATCCTTCCATTGGTTCATCTCCTTGCATCTTATCCAAATAGTTTTCTATTTCGAAACCCTCTTCGTTAGTGCAATTATAATTAACAATTGGTGTAATGTGTTTCTTAATTCCGTCACGACAAGTCACACTTTTTATCATAACAACACCTCCTTCAGCCAATTCAGTCAAATGCCTTTTAAGTGAACACGAACATTTTAATGGATTTTCAGCGAGATTCACTTCTTTTAGAACCGCAACTCCAGCTCCATTAACGATAGTTTTTAAAGCTTCCGGAAGTTCGGCAAATCTATTTTTCGATATGTCCAAATGTCTAAGATGTTTTGGTAATATGGTCAATTGCTTTATCCGATTGTTTCTTAAATTGACAGTCAATAGTTTAGGCAACCTAGCAATATCTGAACAATCTCGAAGTTGATTATGAGCGAGATTGAGAGACTTTAACCCTCGTAGTTTCTGAATGGCACGATCCAATTTAGTGAGATTAGCAGAGCTAAGATCCAAATGAGCAATATTTGCAAGAATTTCTGGTGTAGTTGTGCGTAAAAATCCCAAAGAACTGCATCTTGTCGATTGATCGGTACATGTACATGAAGTTGGACAATCAGAATTTGGACGGATTGATGGTGCAGCTAATGCAGCGCACCCTAGCATCAAGAAGAGAAACCACGCCATTTGTAGGCGTATCATTGTGGTTAGCCACACCTGGAAAAAAGAAATAACTGTTACTTAAAAATGAACTGAAGCAAGTAATTTTAAAGGTAATTAACTTTTGGAAAAAGTAAGTAATTCATGATAATGTGTTGTATGAAGTCAATTTTGACCTTGAAAGTGGCACAACTTTCGACTTTCTTGACGCATTCACCAAACACGTTAAGAGTCGCAAACTAAATGCGTTGCCTTCAAAAATTAAAATGCAATTTATGAACCATTAAGTAGCCGAAAAGAAGATTATATAATGCGATGATATCAACAATCGTTTCGTAGATACTGCGTCTCTACTAAAAATAAGCCACACACACGCAGATCAAATAATGCCAGCAATAACAATCAGAGTAATCGTTTTGTTTCAGGCGCTGAAATATACGCGAGCATATATGTGACAGATAAGCAAGCAAGCACACGTAGAAGACCTGCAGGCGCGCGTTGCGAATTAAGCGTCAATTGGGAAGCCAGTAATGCAGAACTTCCGCGCCCGTGTGCGCCACACACACGCAAATCTTAACGAGAGCGCAAGGATGCGCCATGGCACAGCGAGTCAAAGGCCACGGATGAATTTCGTAATCCGCGAATTGGCTTGCGAATGCGAGAAAACGAGATCATTTATCTTCTGGCGAGACACTAATTCGGTCGCGAATCGCGAATTTCCTTATCATCGAGCAACTGTTATCTCATTCAATTGTTATTTGTATGTACTCGCTATAATTTCATTCAAATTGCACATTTAATAACTTTAAATTCCATACATTCTTTCTGGTGATAACACATAATGTTTAATTATTGAATAAATAAGTAATTTTTTAATCAGAGCAGTTTTCTGAATTTGACACACCTATTATTACACACCTAATTTGATATTCAGTTGCGTAGATCTGCAACTCTAGCACCGTCAAACTAGCACCGCATAAGTCACACTCGCGGCTTTGCATCGGAAGAAAAGCGTGTCAATGCCACCGGCCGTGGGGCGAAGATTGTTTGTTGCCTTCTGTGTTCTTCTTATTATGTTGTTATTGCTATAAGGAAGATGCCGGCCGGTTCATTCATTCAACAACACTTGCGACACTTTTACAACAACACTTTTAATGCTTTCTAATTGTTATTTAGATGAGATGGCTTGATTCATTTTAAAATAGTTTTGTTAAACTATTTCATTTATCAGTTTTTCTTGTTTTATTATTATGGTTAAGACATGTAGAGATATGATGTAAGCAATTAATCATTTATTTATAAATTTCTGAACTAAACGTCTTTAAAAGATATTATTGTCAATGTCACTGTTGAGTTTAGAATTTTTTTGTCCTGCTTTTGAATATTTACAAAACTACCCTATTATAGTAAAAAAATAACTGTGACTTGAATAATTTTAATTTCAACTAACATTTTTTTAGAAAATTTAAGAAAAAGTAGGAAATTTCCGTGTAAATAAGTCAAATTTCAAATTATCTAATTTAATTTAAATTAAGTCACTTCAAACTTCAAAACAATTTCAAAGTTTTAATTTCAAAATGAAATCAACTGCATTTAGATTGAAGTATCTCTTACCTTTTGATGACGTGCAACAAGTTACGTATAATTGAAATTATCTCTTATCAGAAGTCAAACACTCAAAATTAGTCCAGCTTGTGCAAAGTATGTAAAGGTACTAAAGTCACGACTACATCAACTTCGTAGATACATATAGAAGTCGAGAGAAATCGCGCGGCACGAGCGTTCTCTACTCAGCCCGACTAATGGGACTGAGCGGCATGAGTCGGCGACTTGCGATCTGAAGTTGCGCGAGCTTGTCGATTCTCTTCGCTATTGGCCATCTCCACTCGCATGATTCATGCGCTTCAGAGCGAAGCGATTGCATATCGGAGGAAATCCATTCGGCAATTAGTCTACCGTTGTAGCTACCGATTCTTTTTTGTTGTTATTCTTACGCAAGACGTAAACAAGTCATAAGGATTACTTCTGTTTTTAAGGATTACTTTTTGCTGTTCGGTGTTGACAAGATTCGTCATGGTTTTATGCTTGTGAATATTGTTAATCCGAAGATATGGGAAGCTTAAACAATTTTCTGCATGGTTTTTGCTTCCAATTAATAAAATTAAAACGTTAGGTGAGTTATGAAATTAGATTTTTCTAAATTTTTTACAAGAAAAATGAAAGTGGTAAGTTTATAAATAAATTTTAAAAAAGTGTTTCATGTTACTGAAAGAATACATAACAAATATATTACATGCTTACCAAAATTCAAATTAAATCGTTTCCGACGTATACATATTTTAATCGAGCCCTATTCGCATGTCTAAAAATAGATTCGTATTGCCTAAAGGTCGCACTCATTCAGAGCGCGCTTGGCGGTCGTGACTAGACGAATCTCAATAGAAAAAGTTGTTCAAGTCTTAACGTATGTATACAGTGCGATAGACAAATAACCGAAAGCCAAAATACACAGTAGAAAGTGACTTCATGAGATTGAAATCTTCGAGACGTCCGCTATTTGTGTCGTATCCATTTGGCATCTACATTACATAATGCTAATCGCAGGTCTAGCTAGTCTTGCAAGGTAAGAGTTAAGTCGGTTAAGACTCGGCTATGGGCCAAGTAATGTCCCAATGTATGTAAGCGCCTAGTGCGGACACTTGTTAATGTACTCAATCGGCTAACTTTGTTGATACTTCTAGCAAATAAGCTAGCCAAAACCGCCGCCGGCCTTCGTGGGAAATTTTGTGTCGCCAAAACATGCGCAAACAATGCCAAAACTATGTGAAGAGAAATTGAGATCGTTTTCGAGACAGTTTTATTGTTTTCTTTTTGTTTGACAACTTGCGAGGTTGAATTATTAAGACAATTCGTATATGATGTAATTTATTTTTTGTTTATTTTAAAAAGATTTATTGTTTTAGAATTATCTATACTTTTTCATTTTTATAATTTTTTTTTACGTTTAGGAATGGGTTGGGTTGGGTTGGGTTAGGTTAGGTTAGGTTAGGTTAGGTTAGCTTAGGTTAAAGTATCTTACCTATCAGTTTTTTTAATTTAAAATAAGCGTTAAAAATCAAGTTATTTTCATGCTTGATTTTTGCATTATATGCTTGATATTGTAATTATGCATGAATTTGAATATATCAAATTTAAAAATAAGTAACCTTCGACATCCTTATCGCTTTGATTTTTAAGCAATAATCAGCAAGGGCAATGGTCGTTAATTTTAACCAAATACAATGGATTGATCTTCGCATACTTAGTCACTCATTAATATTGTTAATCATCAGTTATATCGACATATCAGTTTGATTTGCGATGTGCTTAATACGTCTAAAAAGTGGGACATCTATACTATATAGTAAATTGATTACTTGGAATGCATTCCTATAAATTGTAGATTATTTATTTATTTATTGGGATTACTAAATTTTTCGAATAGCTAAAATTTTACGATAAAGTTATCTTTATTTGCAATTTAACCTTCACACCTAATTATCACATAGCATGAAACAAACAATTCTGTAGAAAGCACAGAAAAGACAGTATTGCCACGAAACTAAGAAATGATATTATTCGCGTGATATTTAATTATAGTAAGAATTTAATGAAGTAAAGTAGCGACTATGCACTTATAATTTAAGGTTATTAATAAAATTCTATGGCAATCAAAGGTCATCGATGCGATGATAGTACGCGCTTATTTTGTATACATGTGAACACGCACAAAAAGCAAGTCAAAGTTTAATTTATAATTTGTTTATCGTCCATTTTAAATTAGTGGTATATTAGTTTTTTTAGTTCGCGATTTCGTTGCATCGCTAATTAATATGCAACCGTCGAACGCTCGACCGGTGATGCAAATCGGAAGCTGTTATTTATGCTTGTTCAAAGTGCGTTGGTTTTTCGCTGGGAATTTGATTTTGGAGGCGACACAAACGACTTTATTCTAGGACCGCGGCAACGGTGAGTAATTTATACTCGCCTCATTTACGCAATAATGTTCAAGGATAAAAGTCCAGCTTGGAATAAATTTTATTACTTATTTAAAGACTACTTATTTTATGGTTAATTTAAGGAAGCTTAAGAAGCGAATAAAAAATAACAAGATAAAAAAGCAGGAATTCTATTAATAAATTACTCAATTCAATTTTAAGTATTTCAAATTGATTTTTTGTAAAAGATTATACAATGAAAACCTCTTTAGATATATAGTCTGAGGAACTTACTTGGTGGTCTTTGCACTTGAAATATCAATTAAATCAGTAGCACGTCCGTAGTACGACAGTGTCACTATTCAGCCGATGACGAGCAGTTGAACTTTTTTGTGTCATTTCATGCACGGAGGTGATAGACTTAACGCTTGTTTGTAAGTTGTTTCTAGTTCACGCGATAAAACAAAACACTGACTACTGAAGTACTAAACCACGTTGAACATGAAATATCCAAGTGAAGTAAAGCATTCAACACTTTTTTTCAATTATATGTGAATTCAGGTCGATATAATTATTATCTCGGTGTAAAATAATAAAATATAAATAAAGGAAAAGAAAAATATACTAAGTAGCAAAATATTGGTTATGAGCAACATAAAATAACAAAATAAAACTATGAAAGTCTAAAGCACATATTTGTCTGAGACAATAAAAATGTTTTATCAAATTTGAAAAAAAAAATCAGTTAAATTTAACTTTGCATAATTTGCATTCACAATAATATTTAGAAAAATATTTAAATTATAAATATTTTAATATTTTACACCCTTTTGTAACATGTAAAAGAACTCAATAGGTAATGCGTTCTAATTTCAGAATATTAAAGCTTTATATTATGTAATATATTAATGCAATAAGCATTAATTATCAGTAAATCAATATTTCGATTTATTTGGTTAGCCATCTTTCATTTGAATCGGCAACTAGTCATAAATTATTAAGCTCTAAAGTCTAAACAGCTCTAAATATAAATTCCTGAATTTGATCTAGGTATGTACATCTAGCGGAGAAGAGTATAAGTAAAACGTAAAACTTAATCATAGGGCAATTATAGCAAACTGTATTCGTTATTTCCTCTACATTGCGTCAGAGGGCGCTAAAGATAAATCTATTGCAAAAAATACAATTTTGTCTTTTTATTCCAAACATTTGTTTATTTGACTAATAATCTAATAATGGTTTATTAAATACACTAAATTATTTAAGTTTTTTATTATTTAAAACGAAACTATCTACAATAAGTACGAATATCTATATGATAAAATTTTTCGTGTTAAAATTGATTTAGAGCTGAAATGAATAATTGAAACAATCATTTGATATCACTCAGATATCAATCAATAAATCAAAATATCAATAAAGTAAATGTCAGTCAAATGTTTTTATATTTGAGGTTTCTGATATTTTTTCGCATTGCGGACGAACGCTTTTTATGAATGGTGGCGGCAAGAGACATGCATGTATGCAGCCATACGATTCAATATCTGGATGTGAGCAGATGGTGGCTTTATAAATATGCAAATATTATGGAACGCCGTTTTACTATTTAATGCGGGATATAAGATTTTCAAGTAAATAAGAATAATTCTCTAGTTGATATCCTAAAAGCGCATTTTTTAATTTGCTTTTAAATTAAATAACCCAATTTTCCTGTTCCATATTTTTCTTGTACATTTAAAATGGATTCATTTTTGTTTTGATACAATTATTTCTATTGACCAGACATTTTTAATCCACTCTTC
>JASKGN010016969.1:0-11807 GCA_030556245.1 Falagria sp. GC000072 | reverse complement strand
TAGTTTTCGTGTAATTAATTGAAACGTAGGAATACAATATCTCGAAAGATTATGCGAATATTTTAAAAATTTATTCACTGATATATTTATATTAATAAATAGACTCATTTTCTTACTTAAAATTTTCAAAATTATTATTGAAATAATAACTATAAATTTGTCAAGTTAAAAATAATTGAAAGGTGCAATGTAATGTAATAAGCATTCAAATTGAGGGCTGAAAACTTTTGATAAGGATAGTACTCTTCTAGTTTATATATTTATATTGCCTAGTTTAGAAAAAAAGTTTGATTTGGTTATTACTAAAAGAAAAAGAATTAAAAAAAAGAAAAAATTTGGCCCATGGGGGGATCGAACCCGCGACCTTCGCGTTATTAGCACGACGCTCTAACCAACTGAGCTAATGGGCCTGTTCCCATTCTCTTCTTAGAAAGTCAAATAAGGAACCACCTAAAGTAAAATTATTAAAACATGAAATTTAGAGACCATTACTCCCCAAAACTAAAAAATTTAATTATTGACAAACTCTTACTAATAAAACATACAACTTAAACAACAAATATACCCCAGAAACTTTTTATTTCAACGCAGACAATTTTAAATTTCATTGTCACGTGGCTACTGTCATTTCCAATGACATCTCCGTATCTAACCTCCACAAACTGTTTGTTATGTTGTGATCGTGGTAGTGATTGTTTATGGCTTAAATTATAAACGAAATTTGCAAGTTTCCAGTGATTTCGAACCACAATGAATGTGATCATATTTATAACAACAATGTTATAGTATGTCGCGTGTATCTGGGCCCAATATGGCCCGGCCAGAAACGCTATGTAGCCAGTCCTTGCTGGAAGCTGGCGAGCGCCCTTTGGAACGGCCGCTCACAGATCCAGGGGATGTGAAAACTCAATTTGCAACACGAGAAGGCATCTACCGATTAATGACACTAAGCGAATACTCACGGCCGAATCGTGTTGGATATCAACCTCAGGGACAAACGCCGCCACAAGTACGTGTTTCTCTGGTATCACTTCCTGAACAAGGCGAGCGGATATGTTTCAATCACGGTCGGGAAATTTATGTGTACGTGTATAAAGGTACTAAAAAGGCTGATTTAAGTAAACCATTAGAAAAGAAGGTTTATAAAGGTACAAATCCTACATGTCATGACTTCAATGCTGCTTCAGCAACTGGAGAAAGTGTGGCTTTACTGATTGGTTTCAGTACTGGACAGATTCAGTTAATTGATCCTGTAAAGAAAGAACTTAATAAGTTGTTTAACGAAGAGCGATTAATTGATAAAAGTAGAGTTACTTGTTTACGATGGATACCTGGAAGTAAATCGTTGTTCCTAGCTGCGCATTCTTCAGGCCAATTATATTTATATAATGAAGAATTACCTTGTGGGTCTACGGGACCACATTATCAGACATTTAAAGCTGGTGATGGCTTTGTTGTTTCTACATGTAAAACTAAATCAACTAGGAATCCACTATTTCGATGGTTATTGGGCACTGGTGCTGCAATTAATGAGATTGCATTTAGTCCAAGTGGTGCACAATTAGCCATAGTCTCGCAGGATGGTGTTCTAAGGGTATTTCAATATGATAGTATGGAATTAATAGGCACAGCACGCTCTTATTTTGGGGGCTTGTTATGTGTTGCATGGTCTGGAGACGGAAGACTTATTGCTGTTGGAGGTGAAGATGATTTAGTGACTATTTGGTCATTAGATCATAAAAGAGTTATAGCTAGAGCTCAAGGACATCGATCTTGGGTTGCAGCTGTTGCATTCGATTGGTTTCTCGAAGGTGAATCTTATTATCGTATTGGATCTGTTGGACATGACACACAACTTTGTTTATGGGAATTACCTGAAGATTGTTTGTCACATCCAAAACCTAAAGTGAAAAGACAGCCGGATCCGTTGCAATTGGTTGGAACGCCCGGATGTCCACGACTTAACGAGTGCCATAATTTAGAGCCTTTAATTTGTAAAAAAGTGGCGCATGAAAGACTCACTGCGTTGATTTTTCAACCGGATTGTGTTGTTACTGCGTGTCAAGAAGGCTGTGTATATACTTGGGCGCGTCCACACACGTAGTTGTTATTTCTCATTACAAAAATTGTAATTATTTAGAAGGAAGTTGTGCTATTTGAATTTTACTCTTTGAAGGTTGAGTTTTAGTTAAGATATTGTAAAGCTCTTTTCAAAAAGTAAAATTCAACATTTACTGAAATACCGTATAGGCTATTATTTAATTTTCCGACTTAAGTGTCGATCATCTCAGGATTTTTCCAAATACCATTTAATTGCATCCACTAATTAATTTTATGTAAAATATGAATTGAAAAACTTACAAGTGCATATTATTCTAATAGCCAATTTATGCTTTTATTTAAAAATGTCTACATTATATCATTGAGTAAAGAACTATAAGGAGGCGCAACTGAATGAGTGGTTAACTCAAATTCCAGGTATGCCAACTAATTCCACGGATATATAATATCCAGTGTATTAAGGTACGTGTACACTGTATAGTTTTCTCTAGCTAGAGAAATTTTGACAGTGTCAATTTACTTGACTTGGGTAGCAACATGTGAGCTCCGTAGAATTCGGTCTCTAGCTAGAGTTATCATAGAGCGCCACCGTAGAGAAAACTTTAGCTAGAGAAACTCTACGGTAGAGAGAACTTTAGCTAGGGAAACTCTACGTTAGAGAGAACTTTAGCTAGGGAAACTCTACGGTAGAGAAAAATCTAGCTAGAGAACCTAGAGGGTAGAGAAAACTCTAGCTAGAGAAAAGAACTTTATTATAGAGTTTCTCTAGCTAGAGTATTCTTTACCATGGCGCTCTATGACAACTCTAGCTAGAGAAAAAATTCTACGGTGATCACATGAACACCAGCTGGATCTCTTATAAGTTTCAGTAAAACCTAAAATTTTAATAATTATTCACAATATCTTAACTAGTACAAATTGACACTGCCAACTTTCTCTAGCAAGAGAAAACTCGAGCAAAATGTCGACAGTGTAAAAGTACCTTAATACACTGGATATTTATATCCGTGGAATTAGTTGGCATACCTGTAATTTGAGTTAATCACTCATTCAGTTGCGCCTCTTAACAGTTCCTTACTCAATGATTATACTTTGTTTCAAGTCCTTTTTTAAAAATTGTAAATTTGTTATTATTAATGTAGATATGTTTAAATATTGAAAACAATCATAATTTAATTAACTTCTATTTAATTTTATTTCTTCACCGTGATCAATTTTTTGTTTGAGTTGTAAACTCATCATTATATTCGTTTTGTAAATTGTATATGATGTTGAATATTACAATTACATATTTTATTATGAGTATAAATCATCCATGATTCGCATAATAAATAAAATGTTATTGTAATTATACATATAAAAGGAAACACTGCCAAAAAATAATAAATTAAGGTTCGACTAGTTATTGTGATAATATAAAATGAAGCGAAAAAAATTAACATTTTGCATTCTTATAGTCAACAAGGAATACTCTCGACACTCAATTTTAACAATATCAAAAACAAAATACGAAAGATAAATGTTTTATTATCATTGTATTATTAATTTCTAACTTTAGTAAACAATATAGAATATGAGCATCTGAAATTCAAATCAATAATTAGAAATTAGTAGCAGGTTGTTAAACATTATTTTTAAATTCCTTCTTTTAATGAGCACTAAATAATTCCTTTGTTCTCTTAATAAAACAATTGATAATGATATTGATTATATGAATCATTTGATAAAAGAAAGACTAATAAAAATAATCTAACAACCTAATAGATTAAAAAATACATTACAATTACACCAACAAAGAATTGTTACAAATAGAATTTCATTGTAAATATTTTCAAAATGATGTTTTGATACAAGTAAGAATATTACGTATGTGATGATGCGAGTGTTAAAATTAAACATCTCAAAATCAACAAAACATCAGTAAATTATTAAAAGTGTACAGCGTCTTTTTTACTCAAGTCTAATAAGGCATTATAAAGCGGCTCAGGTTGTTCAAAGCGTTCAACCCACGACTGAATCAAACCCTCTGTAGTAGGTGTATAAACTTTCATAGTGATTTGATCTCCTTCTTGAACAATATTGGGCTGAGTAAACATTTTCCTTGGTTTCTTATTAGCTAAAACAATATCTCTCCATTGTTTCCAAGGTTGTACAACATCCGAATAATGATGGAAGAGTTTCTGCGCGCTTTCAATATCTGCAGTTCCTTTGAACACTTGCAATTGTAACAAGAAGTTTCCAATTGCAGCTCTGCCAGCACCATGAATAGCTTTCCTATCTAAAGTTAACAACAGATCTTTCTCATTGGGTTGTGTAATTGTTACAATCCCAGCTTGAAGGAGAACTCTCATAATGGCGAATCTAGCTTGAGAATGTGCTTGGAGCCATCCCCGATTTTGATCCCACATTTCCAATGATGTTAATCCAGCCCATACTAATGTTAACCAATTCACATAGACAACATCATCCGCAACTTGACCTTCGTGACCGAAGATTTTAACAATTGACGGTTCTAAACTTAAATAAAGACCGACAGCTTCCGCGCGACATTCTTCAAATGGTGAGCCCAAAGGACCAAACACTGAATCGTAATTATCTCCAGGTTCGTAATACTTTTCTATTGGTTTTCCAGTCAACGGGTTAATTAATGTCGAAGGGAAATTCAAAGAACCATCATCATTTTTAATTAGCAATTTGCCAGAACCATGTCCTAACAGTTCGTGAAGTCCTACTTGAAGTTCAAACGATGTTACTCGATACTTTCGGATTAAATTTTTATCACTTTCTGATAAGAAAGCAATGGTTGTTTGTTGATAACTTGCTGGTATAACATTTCCTAACGAAACGTTCTTGAAACCTTCACGTTGTCGAATTTCATCATCTAAATTTTTAAGACATTTAAAATAAAGATTTGTAAATTATTCAAGAAACTTACAATTAGGAATGTTGATTCCAGCAGGTATAGAACTTCCTGAGAAAGTTAAAACATCTAAAGATGTGAAATCAGGTCGGAGGAATTTATCTTTTTCAAATTCTTTAGACCAAGGCAACAATGGCAAAAACATTTCAGCATTCTCAACTAAAGTTGCGAACTTTGCAGACATTTCTCTATTTACTGCTGCAACAAATCCTTCAAATTCTGCCCGAACACCAGCTGGATCTCTATAATTTTCAATAAAACCTAAAATTTTAATAATTATCCACAATAATTTAACTATTACAAAAATTTGAATAAGTTACCAATATAAGTCTCAACAGCAGGTCCTTTATCTTGTACCCAAAACCTACTGCCATTTTTATGTTCATCTAAAGAACCTTCTCTAAAATATTTGCAATATGCTTGTAACATAGATTTCTGATTGCCATTCGCAGTATAGGGTATAGCATTCTCCAAAGCATTAGCGACCAAGCCCATCAAAACAGAATAATCTCCTTTCACAACTTCATAAATAATGCCATCAACTTCTTCACTTGTTACTACACCATTTTCTTCACCTGCCAACCAAATTTGATATTTTGTTTTACCTCCTTCTGAAATTTTAATCAATCTAGTATTATATCCCTCAATCTGCTTGCTTTTCATCCATTTGTTGACTTTGTCGGTATCTTCAGCAGTACAGTTTTTTGAGAGATAAGTATTACATCCAAATGGTGGATAACCAAGACAATGTTTCCCATTAGAAAGATCATACACCCTCGCTTTAATGTTATTCCAAATTGGTTCCAATTCACTCCAATTTGGACTTAAACTCAATAAACTGGTAAATCTTGCTTCTTCTATACTTGGAATGAATTTTGTGTCACCAAATCCCTATAAAAATGTTTACTTATTATGCAATTTTTTTAAACTAAATTATAATCATTGTAAGGCGCTCTCATAGTAATTAAACTAGTTGAAAATTTTAAAAAAATTTCTAGTTACTTTATAGTTTCCAGCGTTAGTGAAAACTCCACAAGAATACACAAAAAAAGCTGTAATTTCATTCTCAGTGAATCCTGCTTTCAAAGCTTTTTCTTTTAATTGCTCGGGAGGAAGAGTCGAGTAAAATTTATGAAAAAGAACAAAGAGCTCGGGAGATTCGACACTTGTCTGAATAAATGTTACTAAAGATCCAATCCATGATGCTTTAGACATGTGATAAGCATACGATTTTTCTAGATCTGTAAGGCCCTTGAAAGCTGCAGTGGACTCCAAATAAACAATCGGTTGGTCCAAAGGCAAGACATGTTGAGACTTATCGACTTCTCCACTCATTCTATAAAAATATATAAATAAAACCATAAAATAATATTTAATATGAATAAATTATAGAAAAACTTACTTTATTAAACAATGAAAAAGAAACTTGTATAAAGTTTAATATTAGAAATTGAAAATAAGTTGCAGTGTCACTGCAATTATATTTGGTTAGGTAAAATAGGCGTGTTGGCAACGTTGACAAGCGGAAATGAAAAAGTCAAAAAAGAAATAATGTTTTTTATGTTTACTCATGTTTACATAAAACGTGGTTGTGGTAAATGCTTATTTTTGTTTGAAAGATTTAAAAATTCGTGCGAAATAATAGGTAAAATGCTGTAGTTGAATCTAATTTTGATTTTTACTCACCTTGTTAGTTTACGTGTAGGTACTGTATTAAAATAGGACACCGGTAATTTATTTGTAATTGAATTGCTATAAATTTGTTTGTAATATTTAGAGATGGTTTTGCTTGTTGTTATTATACGATTCAAAAGAGACATTGCAATAATTTTGAAAGTTGATTAAAACTTTAATTAGATAAATTCAGATAAATTTAGAAAAACCGAAGGAACATAACCAATAAATCACATTTTCTAATACATTCTTATTTGGGCTTATTTGTTTCTTAATTTTTTTACTTATATCATGAACTTTGCTCAATAGTTACTATATAAACTTAAAAATCAAAGATAATCCCGCGAAGATAGTACAATATATTAATGAACAATTAATTTTATTCTAATAGTAAACTAATTTGTAATTGACAATAAAAAATTTAAAAACTTTTAAAAAGCTTGAATTCAGACAAATTTAATTTTGCCTAACATTTTAAAACTCTTCTTCATTAGGTTGTGAATATTTCTCAACTATAGCAGCCCATAGTTGTGGATATCTTGTTTCAACAAATCTTGCAATTCTATTGACATTGTTTAACTGAGCTCTATTGCAATTCTGGCAATTTCTACCAATAATTTCAGGCAGGGCATCTAGAAAAAAACTTTTATTAATTAAATTCTTTACACCAATAATTTACTTTTTATTTATTCTATTAAAATATTTAAATTTTTACCTTTAACTTGTTTACCCCAAGCATCACAAGGAGCTTGATCTAAAGCACAGAGTAATTGTCTTTCAACATATCCAGCCCCTTGTGCATGAATTCCTGAATCATTAAACAAAACTAAAAAGACAACTATCAAACCACTCAGTAGATTATATTTGAAAAACTTTGCCATATTTTCAAATAATGTACTTGCTTCCAATAAAAACTTCTTTCAACTGAAAACTTTTCTACTTGCATCAACTACTTTATATAATGTCATCATCGTCGTTAACTTGTGAGTGATTATCTTCGGCATTGTTACACTTTGCACATTGTCTCCGGCAATTTCACTTTTAGTTTTTGTACATTTTTACCTTTATTTGATTCGCTTCATAATTCATTATACATAGAATGTACATCTACAATTTTATGTTGCGATGACAAAGCTAGATAATTTTGTGCGAATGTTCAACACTCGATGCTTGGTTGATTCTTGCAGTTACGCAATAACTTAATAATTTATAAAAATGCATTGCATAAACTACGGAAGGATGTGCTAATGCCCTCTGATGCAAAAAGTATAAGCAATTAGTGTAATTTTTTATAAATTTTAGAATAAAATACATCCGTTATGTTTTATTTTTATGCTTGATAGTTGAAAGTACTTAAATGTACATTGCAAATGCATTAAATTATAAAAATAAATGGCCAAAAAGTAACAATAGAATAAGTTTAATTCAGCAATTAATTGTTAAAACAATTCTTGTAAAATCTTATTGCTAAATATTTCAATTGCTATTGTTAATTAAACAATTAAATAAATTTGGTTTAGTTTAAGATTCGAATTGAATTCAAATTGACTAGAATTATAAGAGCGCCACCAGTGGCAGTTTTCGCTACTACCACAAAACAAAGTTTATTTCAATTATTTCATTTGTTTTTTTTTTGTTTGTTACGATTTAGAAATAACATTCCCATTAACTTTAAACTAAAATAACAACAACTTAAAAACTAAAATAATTATTTATTTAAAAATAAGTACAATTAAGAACCATACTGAAATACAATCATTATTTAAAATAATCATGATTTTTAAACTTGGCAAATTCCTCATTATCTAACAATTTATCAGCTTGTTTAATATCATTATTGATAGCAGTTATTAATGCCTCAAGACTATCGAAATTCGTTTCCGGCCGCAAATATCCAACAATGACAATTTTTAATGTTTGCCCATACAAATCCTCATCAAACTTATGCATAATATGAGTTTCCATCGATTTGCGTTCGTTGTCATAATAAGGATTCCATCCAATACTAATGACCATTTTATGAATTTGGTTTTGCACCTGAGCCCATCCAAAATAAATGCCGGTACTGATTGTCTTAGGAAGCGAATTTACAACTTCTTCGGAATAGTTCGCTGTTGGGATACCTAACTGTTTCGAACCACGACCAAATCCTTTAATGATTTCTCCACACGCAAAATGGGGTAAGCCACTGGGTATCATTCTAAAAGTTAACTGTTGCAACTCGCGCCAGATGTAATTTAATGTTGGTGTTTTTTTATAAGTATAGGTGTGGATGAACACAACACAGAGAAACAACAATGTGTTGGACGCCCCAATCAGCTGACTGTTAAGTAGTGCCACGGCGTCGAATAATGTAGCATAGCAGGAATAGCAGTGCATTTATCATACAAACATTTAGTGTTTGAGGTTATGGTTATACTCGGCATCGACGTCCTTGATGGCATCTCTGAATTGCAGCCAGGTTTTTGTGATTTTATTCATTACCAGTTCAACTTTACATTTAATTAATTGACACGATTGTAAAGCAACAGCAATGCATCCTCAAACTGAGCAGGTATGCATTTGTTTAATAATTGTTGTTGATGTAGAATGTTTATAACAAAAAATATAACTGATAGTAATGATAGTATGAATGTTAAAGTAATAATTTTATAGATATTTTATGGGTATAGCGTAGACCCCTACTAATTTAAAAATTTATAGAGAGGGAGAAGATTTCATAATAATATTTAAATATTGTATCAGCTTGATTTATGTAATACAATAATAACACGTAAAATCTAATAATCTTATGGAGAGGAGAATTGAAGATCGCGAAGGATAACGACGAATAGCAGATAGATGAATTCAGCAATGCTATTGGTTGATATTTTTATTCGACTTCGTTCATTTAAATTGTTCAAGTAAAATTGTTGCGTTTTAATGTTGATAAGTACGTGTTACATATGCATGTGGAATTTTTGTGTTTGCGTTTAGAAAAATTGTAATTTTAATTGTTGATAATACCTAATTGTTGATAATACGTAGAAAAATTGGGTGCTTTCTTTGCTTAAAATTTTAATATTTTAATTTTGCGCATTTTAAACACGTGTTTATTGTTTTTACTTGAGTTTTATCAGTTTCTGTTATTTACTTGTGAAAATGGAAATAGATTCATATCAATATCACGTATGTCTTAATAATAACATTGTAAGTATGGAAATACATATTTTATTAAACAAATTTATAGTGTATTAGTAAATACATACATATGTAATTTTAAAGTCAATGTCAACTTTGATAAGCGCTATTGTTATTTGCTTAAAGAAATCATTTTTTATAATTATGCAGTTTTATGTTTGTCAAAGTTTCAAAATAGGTTTTTCACTAGGAAATACTAAAATTATAAAAGGTTTTATCGCACCTGCAATTTCCATAAACGTCATGAAAATTATGAAATTGTTTATATTGTGTACATAAATGACAATTTTTATGTGGATTTAATCCAAAGTACAAATCAGTCGACAACAGTACTTGCAATCTTGTAACACCGTGTAGAATAATGAACACATTACAAACGTATTTAAACCACGTAAGTAAATTTACTTAAAACAATCAAACTAGGTTATAATCTACAAAAGGAAATTTTAATGTTTTAATTAGTTACTAACACTACCGTTAGTTTTAACATTTAATCTAAAAGTGATTGCTGATAACGTCACTTCAAATACCAAGTTTCAAATTTTGATATTTCCAAATTTANTATAATCAAACTGCGCACGCGTATCACAGTTCGAGGGTGTGATGAAAATTATACAATTCATAGAAGAATTAATTATAATTTAGTTTAAAGAGAGATAAAAATTCAATATCATACACTATGCATATACAACCTGTTCATTATGGAGCGGAAGCCATTTGACCAAAATTTTGTAACTAAGTTTCAGTAATTCTGTAACTAATAATGTTTAAGTTAGTTGAACGTTGAACTATAGACTAATCAACATTGACTGGTGGACTTTCTGGTTGTGTAATGTTATTCAATCATACAGTTTTAAATATGTACTAACCTTTTTTTATAATCATTGTCATAACTTAATGTACACACTGTATATAAATAATTTTTGAATATAATACATATTCGAATCTAAATTAGTGACAAAGATATAAATATTTGAATCTATAAAAATTCAACTTTATTCCATAATTTAGTTTGTTAATATATGATACACATATCATTGATTTGACCTTTGTAAACTTGCTTGTTGTAATCTATAATGTTTAATGTCCCTAATGCTCACCACAGCTACTACACAATTGTAAGTAATATCTAAATACTTTTAAAATTTTGGAGATGATTGAAACTTTTGGCAATGATTTACTTTCAATTGTTTGATTTTTTACAATTTAAAACATTGGCATTATGTCTAAAACACATTATAATAGAGATCAGTAAAGATAATGATGATTAAACAATTGCCACTTCATCCACTTCACTTTACATAATCAGTGGTGATTTATCATATTTGTTTAAACACAGACTACAGAGTGTTTGAAACATATACAATTCAAATATTAAATTATAATTCTCAGAAACCAATCCAATAAATCAATTTAATTTATGTGATGTAATTGGAATTTTATATTTTAGTGTTTTATCATTTATTGCTAAATATATGATCATTTATCAGTTGTAATTTAAAAAACAAATGAAATACGCATTTACATTGAAATGCTTTTTTACTTTACAAAGCATAAATCAGCACTTATTTATTTATGGGTTATAATTATTGGTGTAATCACAACGTAATTAAATTTCAATTAGCTGAGCTATAAAACTTGACATTTTCTTTGATATTGCAAGGTAATGCACGCATGTCGGCGAAATATAAATAAAAATTTATCAATTGGAAAAATTGGTCATATATCTATCTACAGTCGAACTTCGATAAGTCGAACTTCGATAACTCGAATTTTCGATAACTCGAATTTTCGATAACTCGAACTAAATAGGTTGGCATTAGCGCCAGGTCCGAAAATACATGTAATTTTGTCTAGCTAACTCGAACTTTTATATCTCGATAACTTGAATATCTCGATAACTCAAAAAAATCTTCATGGCGCTAGCTTCGATAAGTCTGGATAAGTCGAATTTTCTTGTGGGAATCCCGTA
>JASKGN010016954.1:0-17550 GCA_030556245.1 Falagria sp. GC000072 | reverse complement strand
GTTATTTTAACGAACGACTCCAAGAAAAAGAAAGATAAACGTAAGACTGACAGAAAGAAGAAAGAGGCTGTTGAGAAAACGAAGAAACGAAAACGTGATAAGACGCCAATACCTAGTAAAGAAGTCTTTGCCTCAGGAGATAATATTTTAGTAAGCGTGAGTTTTAATAAAGATGGAGAAGAACTTGCCAAACGTACTAAGCAACGAGAACCCGATGAAGTTTCCACGAAACGAACTCGCAAAGAAAAAGAGAAACGAACCAGAACACCACCACCTAAACCCAAAAAGAAGAAACAATTGCTACAGGATCTTAGCGCAGTGAAACCTGTTGCAATTATCGATTTGGATCGATCTCCATTCAAAGAATTAACACCTTCACCTAAAGATGTCATTGTTTTAAGCGACAGCGATCATAGTCCTGAGAAAGCTGTTCCCGACTCCAGCCAACAGGCGGATTATTTAGGACCCAAAACACCACCTGAACCACAGGTGAAATTCTCTTTGGCTCCAAAAGCACCGCAATTGAGACAGATAAATAATCCTTTGCATGATCCAGATGACGAACATGAAGAGAACGATATTGATCCACAAGTTGAATTGGAACAGCGACTTATCGAAGCTTTACATAAAGGACCAAACACACCTTCGGATCCACCAAATTCACCACCCAGTAGTCCCGATGCCTATGATCCTTTCGATCCAACCAAGTCGAGATCTCCTACACCTGATACCGAGAAAGCTCTGAACAACGTTCAAAAATCTGAACTGGCTGATAATACTCCGGAGAAAGAGAAGATTCCTTTAAGTAAAACTCCCGAACCAGTTAAATCACACACTCCACCTTTGATTCTTACAGACATTCAACGGGAACCTGCAGATTCCCAAAGTAATTCCAGTGTTACAAATACTGACGAGCCAATCGATCCTAAACCTAATCAAAATACCAATGCACAAGGAAACTCTCCAATTTTCAATACTAAAGCTAAACCGCTTCCTCCAAACATCACTTCCACACCAACATCAGCAATTGTCACGACTCCCCGAGTAAATATTCTTAATTCTACAATTATCACTCCTGTTCCAGCTCAAGTTCCACGAATAATACCAAATATCACCAAGCCACCTCCATTGAAACCTTCTCCTACTAAAGCTTCAGTTAAATTAATGCCCAAGAGATTAACACCGGGAACCAGTACTTCTAAAATGGTGCCGAAAGCCAAAAACAATAGAAGCACTGATAGTAATGATAGCAATATGGATCTAGATTCGCCAAGTTCACCCGGCCCTAGTGATTTCGATGATTTGTTTGAACCACCTAGTGAACACAAACCCACTTGTGTTATGAAGCCGAAACCTACCACAACTAATAAGCCTCCTAACAAAATACAAAGTACTTTCGATACTTTGTTCGGATCAACTTCTCCTGTGAGTAAAAACAAAACACCTTCGAAAGATAAAAACAAAAGACCACCACATCCTAAAATTAAACAGGTTGGAGTCAAGTTTGATGAAGACAGTTTGAAGATTCTTGATGAATTGCCTAATTCCGCTGTGGAGATGCAAGTTAAAGACAAGGTATTGTAGTTATTTCTTAAAAAGGCTACCAATTAGTTTCTTTCATGTTTAATATTGACTTTCATTTGTTTTTAGTTCTTGAAAAAATTAAATCGACAAGAAAGAGTTGTTGAAGAAGTTAAATTGGTTTTAAAGCCACATTATAACAAGAAACATATTAGTAAAGAAGAATATAAAGATATTCTACGAAGAGCTGTGCCAAAGGTAAATAAGAAGCTGAAATATTTAAAGAAATCTTTCGTAATTAATATGGAATACATTTTTATATTATAGATTTGTCACAATAAAGCTGGAGAAATCAATCCGAAGAAAATCCATTCGTTGATAGAAGCCTACGTGAAGAAACTCCGACAAAGCAAGAAAGTTTCAAGTAGTAGTTCAGTCGGGGCGCAGAAATGAACAAAACGCGAATTTTTTCATAGGTAAAACAAAAGAGACACCACAGTACTAGATTCTATGAGTTTTAATTATTGCAATGATACATAACGTGTACATATTTTGATTTAGATGATTTTATCAGAAATTTAATTCCATTATATAATTGTAAAGTATATTATGGTCATAATTAAGAAAGCAGACAAATACGACGAACATTTCATTTTTGGTGCATACAAATTCTCTGCTTAGAAGTAAAGTATTTTATTTATAAATAAACTTAATAGTGCATTCGTAGTTGCATTAGATTCCCATTGTGTTTTAAATATAAGAATAATAAATATTTGTAAAGAAACTTTGTTGTAATTCAAATTAAATTGTTTAGAGTGGTAATGTAGGCAACCAAAGACACCTTGAAATGTTCGATTATTAGCAAATTACGTCAGGTGCGTGGGAATCTGACATTGTCACCGTCACAGCCTGAGCTAAGCTGTTAGCTGGGTTGGCTTATGGGCTTACGTGTAATACAGGACCGTCTAATTTGCATTCAGTTCAGTCAGTGTCAGTTAAGCGTCCAAAAATGAAAGTGTACACCCGTATGTGATCGTTACAAAGAACTAGTTTAGAATTTTGTGTAGTGCATGTTTTTTTCGGGTGCAACACAACAAAAATGATCAGTGTTCATGCATCGCGTGCGTACGTGTAGTGCAAATCACTGAGTTTCCTTTCATCCAAAATTACTGTAAGTGTGCTAGATTCCTTTATGATATTATTATAATCTACTGTAAATAGGTTTGATTTCCTTGTGATAAGAATGTTAACACATGACTGGTACTTTCTAATTGTTTGATGGGAGAGTATAACTGTACCATATGCTTTGCCATTGTATATGCAGGTCTGGCACTTTATGTGGATTACTTTTGTATTTTTCCTATTGTTTATTGCTAACTATTGATGGAGTAATATAAAAAGTAGTTGATTATCTAATATGTGATTAGAAGGTCTTGAAATAGGTAGTTAACGATCATGTCCAATTTTGTGATTTAGGGCAGGTGGTTGCATTGATTAATTTAACTGATAAGAATGTGTTTATATGCTTGATTAAGGATATATTAATCTCTAGAAGATTTATTTATGTTTTCATAAGTTTCAGACAATATTTTGTTGTTTTTATACGAGAGTGATAACACTCGAGTCAAAATAACCCAATATTTAGTTATTATTTAAGTAAATCACCAATTTTTTTTTATTCAAGGATCATTCTAACTTTGTGTATGTTTTATTAATATGATAATTATTTATAAATGCACAATATATTAATAATTTTTAAATTTTATTTTATTCATAAGTATGTTAAGTTGCCTAACTTAAATAATTTTTGTCGATTCCAGCTAAATAAATAAATCCACTTGAAAAAATGTCCTGGATGAAAAGAAGAACTCCTGCAGCGACACCAAGTCCTGGTCCACTGCAAACACCACCCCCAGTTCAGATGTATAATCCAAATCAGCATTCCACACAAGAAGTAATTAATATCATTATCTCAAATTAATCAATCGTAAGTTTTTTTTACATTACTTCTACTAATTGACTGAATTTTTAGTGGCAACAACAACAGCAACCAAACAATTGGTATAATCAACCAACAATGCCAACAGTTAATGAGCAAAGTTCTCAACAAAATGTCCAAGCTTATTGGCAACAACAACAACAGTATCCGATGCCGCAACAAAATCAGCAGCAACAACAATATCATTATGGCAATCATATAAACCAATCACAACCAAATAATTATTACCAACAACAGCATCAGATTCAACAACCCCAACAACAACAACAGCAAACTGCTTCACAACAACAACCTTATGAATATAATAATATGCAATATAATTATCAAAGTAATAATTATCAACAGCAACAACAACAACCACCAGTACAACCACAAAGTCAACAGCAACAACAACCAAATGATTGGAACAATGCTTGGGGTTGGGGAGATGAAGACAATTCGAATAATGTAAACAATGTGCAGAATGCAAACACAGTTCAGAATAGTTTCAACGAAGAATCATGGAATTGGAAAGTTGAAGATTCATTGAACCAGTTGAAATCTGAACCGCAAAATTCCGAACAAGATATTAAACCGGATGTTACTCTCCTAACAATGTTTCCCAAAATGGGAGAGAGAGCACCGAAACCTGAGAATCTTGAAACTCCCATTTCTTCAGTTCCACCTCCTTCAGTTTTACCTTTAAACAGAAGAATAAAAGCTGAACAATTAACTCCTCAATGGTCGATAGAATCCCAAGTGAGTCAAGAATCTTCAGATGACATTCTGCAAACTTCCGAAAGTGATAAATTATTCTCTCGAAGCTCTACAATCAGTCATTCACCTGTATCAGGTCATCATACTCCTCAGGATTCTCAAATTGTTGAGAAAAGTCATGAGCAATACAATGCTACAAGTACTACTGACAATAATTGCGAGAACAAAGAGATAATTTCAAATGTGAAGGAAGAATTATTGGATATTAAACCACCACCAAGGAACAAAGAGATTATTCCCAATGTGAAGGAAGAATTATTGGATATTAAACCACCACCAAGCATGCCAATGCCATCAATAAGTGGATTAAGTAATTCTAACAACACTGAAAACCCCTACAAGAAAAATAATCCTTCGATTGGACATAAACAAGCTCATCGGATGACTCCCCCAGAATCTAGAGGCTTTTATATGCCATCGAATCAATCTGTGAATTTGGAAACTGTTCCAGATAATTCGGAAGCCCCAGATTTTCAACTTTCTGATGTGGTACAGCCTCATAATCTCCATCCAGTTTCTTCATCAACTCCTTTAGAAAACAATGAAGTTGCACCCTTAAATGAACGCAATCAGTATTTGGAAACGGGGCAATTGTCCGATGAAAACGACGCTTTACCTCCTCCAGGATTAAGTAGAATGGTTTTAGGACAATTTGGACAGGGAGATATTAATGAACCACCACCAGGATTAAGTAGGATGGTGTTAGGTCAAACTGAGACTTCTCAACCTACTGCTAGTCCCCCTGTTGGATTCCATCGAATGATTCCAGGTGAATCCTCCTCACCTGAAGTTCGATTTGATGAGGAGGAAGCTTCCGATCCTGAATTGCAACAGATTTCAAGGAATCCCATGCAATCGAGGTCTGCAACTATTGGAGCTGATACTCCACCAGCTTCTTCGATTGTTTCCAGAGAACAACCTGTTGTTGAGAGGGAAACTAATCTTGATGGGGCGAATATTCAAGATTCTACTACCACAACTGATTTGGATACATTAACAAGTTCGGTGAGAGATCTCACTGTTGGGGAGAACACTAGTGATAGTCGACAGCCTTCTGATAGTAATAGGAGATATGAAACTGATAGTACACGAAGACATGAAACTGATAGTGATGTGGATCGACCACAGTCACCTAGAGATGTTGGGAGGAAAGAAAGACGACATAAAAATGATGATTCAAGAAGGGAGTTTTCTAGGGACGGTAGAGAAGCTCCTAGGTCTGATAGAAGAAGACATCGGGGAAGGAATTATGAAGATGATACTGATTATTTTAGTGATAAAGAAAGTAATCATCGAAGGGCAAGAGAGGACAGTGATAGTCGGAAGTTTAGTAGTTTGAAAAGACCTGATACTAGGGATAAGGAGCGGGAGCGTAAACGAAGAGATGAAAGGGATCGTCCTAGTGAAAGAAGAAGCGAATACAACAGAAGAGACAGAGAATATTATTATAATCGGTATGAAGATGATTATGATGATCATCGATCTTCGCGTCCTTCAAGTCGTTCGGATTCTATGCATGAATCTTTTTATCGGGAACAACGTGGACATGATCGACGTAGGGATAGGGATAGAGATCGTGATCGTGATTCTAGACGTCATCGAGATCCTTATAATTCTTACAAAATGCCTGTAAGTATGATTTTTAATGTTTTAACTTAATTTATTGATAAATTTGTTAAATTTGTTATTTAGGGATATCCTTATGATCCATACAATCCATATTTTCAACAATATCAATATTACTTGGAAAATCTACGAAGGACTGATCCCCAAGCTTATGCAGAATGGTATCGGAAATATTATCAACAACAAGCTGCTATGAATACAACCACAGGGTATGTTCCCGAAGACAAACCATCAGTGCATTCTGGAAGGAGCAGTACAAATGATGAATTGGCCAAGGAGCGGTATGTTATTCCAAATATAATATTTCCACACATTTCGCTTTAGTTTCACAATTTGTGTGTCTGTGACAAACTTTGATTTTCGTTTGTTTTATCCATCTTTAAGAGTGTCATTGGCTGTTGGCGTGCATATTGCTTCCGGCCCTTTTTTTTGCACTTTGCAATTTCATTTGTTTGCTTAAAAAATTCATCAATCAAAGTCATTCAAGTTTTTTCATAAATTTTCTTTATCAACCAATGAAGTAAAGTTTTCATTTTCAATTTTAATTGAGAGAGAACAGAGAAAACACAAATAGTTTTAAAAATTTGCAATTACCATTTCAATCATTTTGCATTTTGTGGCCATTTCATCCTTTAGGTACTTACGACAAAACTATTACGGTCATGCGAGTTTTACTCAACTTGGTGGATATTATAGAGAACCCCACAGTGTTTCGTCGGGTCACTATGGACTGGACGATTCAAGGTGAGATATTTTTAATCCAAATCCCAAAAAGTAATAAAAATATTCGTAAATAATCGAAATTTTGTAATTGGTATTAATTTAATTAGAAAAAGGGGTACCAGATGGTTTTATCTACGTAATTTTGGTTGGTATTCAGTGGTATTACAATTTACAAAGACATTTTTATAAAATCGATAGATACAAATCAATTTATTAATTAATAATTATCTCAATCACCATTAAATCATTAACTAATAGCATGAGCTTATTTCAATGAAGAAACTAACACTTTTTGTTATTTATTCTGGTGCTGTGGCTATTTTAGACACGCGAAATGCTTTTATAACAAAAAATTTATAATTTATTAATTTTTATTAAGATTTAATAATTATTTTTGATTTTTTTCCATTTAGACCATACGATTACACAGATAGTTCATTAATATTGGAAGATACAACAGCTTCCCAACGTTTAACTCCTGCAAAATTCTCCACTGCTCATATTAAAGCTTCAGTTGCATCAGGACGTTTAGTCAAGATCCTGCCACATTATCCTATGGATGGACAATCAGCCTTAGTGGAACTTGACAGATTGCCAGACTATTTGCAAGCTGACGATGAGTTGTTTGAATTGGAACAGTTCCCTGGACCTTTGGTACGAGGTGTAACTCATAAGAAGACTATCATTGAATATTGTAACAGCAAGATCAGAAATAGAGATGTTCGCAAGGAAATTAATGATCCTGAGTCTTATGTTCTCATGTGGGAGTTGTTGATATTATTGATTCGTCAAAATGGGGTGAGTTTTGTTTTCTTTTGATTAAGTAACATCACAGAATGTTTTATTTATTGGGAAATTGATGTATGTCTGTACTCAATTGTAGTTCTCATTAATTATTACTGACATGTGCTACTTTTGTTTCGTTAAGGAGAATATTGACCCTAATATCCTGTATTTTAGTTTATTATCGTGTTCACCTCAATTTTCGGTTATTTATTCCTCAGTAAGGAAATATTTCTCTCATTTCATGTTGAATTCTTTTACTGAAATAATTTTGTGACTTTCCCAAAATGTTTGCATCAATTTTACTTCTAGTTTTACTAATTATGAAAAAGCTTCGTTTAATTTTAAAAGTAAATCTTAATTGTGGGATAATATTCATTAATTAATTGGTCTTTTAAATATTTTTAGATGGTTGTTGGTGCTGACATAGCTGAATTGTTGATGAAAGACCGAAACACAGAGTCTTTAGTTCCACGTCCACCTTCAGTCGCTTCAAATAGTAGTGGCATTGTTGAAGCTTCTGAAAGCAGCAATACTGCCGACCCACCAGGTTCCAATACTAGTTCTTACAAGGAAGAATACATAACAAGTAAATTCCGTGAATATTTAATTTACGGTTCTGGCCAGCAAGCTTTAGAATGGGCGATGAAACATAGTTTATGGGGTCATGCTCTCTTCCTTGCTAGTAAATTGGATAAACGAACTTATGCCAAAGTGATGACTCGTTTTGCTAACGGATTGCCTATTAATGATCCTTTGCAGACTTTATATCAGTTGTTATCAGGACATTTACCTGCTGCAGTTACTGTAAGTTGAAAAAAACTAAAATTTATTTATTAAGACAGTGTACTAAAGTTAAATTTCTAAATTTGTAGTCTGTTGGTGATGAAAAATGGGGTGATTGGCGTCCACATCTTGCCATGATATTATCAAACACAACTCAACGTCCTGAATTAGATAGGAAAGCTATTACTACTTTAGCAGATACTTTAATGAGTCGAGGGAGTTTGTATGCTGCTCAATTTTGTTATTTAATGGCTGAAGTTGGCTTCTCTCGATATGGACAAGGTGGAAAGTTGGTTTTGTTAGGAGGAGATGCTAGTAAACCTTTCCTGCAGTTTGCTCACAACGAGGCTATTCATATGACTGAGATTTATGAATATGCTTGCAGTTTAAATGATCCTACTTTTAAAATCCCAGAATTTCAGGTAAAAAATGAATTTTCAATGGTAAATTTTGTTAGAAATTAATGTTTATATGTTTATAGGCTTATAAATATTTAATTGCAACACGTTTATGTGACAGAGGATATTTGGAAAATGCTTTGGCTTATACAGAACAGGTTGCTGTTGCTCTCGCAGCCATTCCTACTTTAGCACAACCATCATTAATAAATAAAGTTTGTGATTTAGCAGATCGGTTGAAATATTATGATACTGCTGATTATAATGATGCTGACGAAGCTGCGATAAATGATGAAAAGCCTGATCAATCATGGTTGCAGGCACTTAAAAATATTCAACAACAATATACAGTAAGAAATTTGCAAAGTTTGCAATTAATTTTTAATGTAATTAATTATGGTTGTGTTTTGTTTTTGCCAGATGGGTTTAATTAGTCATGAAAGTGTTAATAATTTAACTACGATGACTCCTGATACAACTACTCAACAACAAGGGGGAAATTATGATCCATCACCCCAGGATCCATGGGCTACGCAATACATAGATAATAATCAATATAATCAGCAAGCAAATACTTGGTTGCAGCAACAACATATTGAAACTAATGATTATACTATGCCACAATCACAACAACCACAAGATATACCAACAGAAAGTTAGTATTTAACAAGATTTAGTACTCAATGATTATTGTTATGTTAAATTTCAGATTATTCCCAACAATATCAAGAGCAACAACAAATGTGGAATCAATCGCAACAAATCCCACAACAAGAATTGCATAATCAACAAATGCAAGAGCAAACTTCACAACTTCTTGAACAATCGAATGTTCAACAAGCGAATAATGATTATTGGAATAATGCTCAAATTGAGGTATGTTTCCCATAACAAATTATACTAACAATTAAATAATAATTATTAATATTTAAAGCACAAGTTTTTAATTTTCTTCTCTTGTTATTGTTCATATTGCAATTGTCTTGATTTCAATTGAATAATTCTCACGGAATGATCAAATGTTACAAATTTATTTGATTTTGCATTCATTCGCACGGACGCAGCAGACTGAAAAGAAAAAAGATCCAGTAAGTAGTGCGCGTTCGGTGCTTCGCAAGCGCCTCAACTTACGTCCATGTAAGTCTTTATCGCGCCAGAGTTCCGATTCCGAATGCGAATCACCTGGTGCACCCACTCGTCGAAGCAACCTCTTTGCGAAAAGCGAGGAGAAGTCCCAACTGATTTGTTATAAGGACGACAACAAAATTATAACAAAGATCACGAAGTATAACACGTTCGACATGAAGGGCAAACGTAATAATGCTCCTAAACTGACGAAATTCAAATCTTTAGACGAACCGGCCTCGACACCCTTAACTCCGAAAGTTATGTATTACGATATGAAGAGCAACGTGAGCATTTCCGCGCAAGACTTTAACTCCGACTTTAGACTTTTGAAATTCGAAAAGAAACGGTCGGCGAAAGAAATTAAACAAAAGCATGACGTGATTGCGGATACAGTTGATGCGTGGGCGAAGAAAAAAAATATGTTGTCGAATTTGAAAAGTTGCATTTTTAAACATACCGATAAGGATGTTGTTTATAAACCGTTAGTTTTCGGGGGGACATTTCCCATTGATGCTCCTACAATTGAGCCTATAATGCCAAAAATTAATCTGCCTCCGGATGATCCTGGGCCTGCATCGCCACCTTCGGAAATTCGTGTTCCGAGGTTTAATAATTATAGTAATGGGGAGAAATTTAGGAAATACGGGCCTGCTAAAAGTTTTGATATTGATTTACCTATATAATTATATTCTTTATAAATTTTTTAAAATCTTTAAGAAAAAAGTTCGCGCAATTGATGTGGTAATTTAAATTTAGGGGAAATCACTAGGCTGGATTAGAAACCAAAATCACTAGGTCACCCAAAAGTTTGTAGAAGTTCAAAAAAGTAGTTGAATCTTTTTTTGTATCACAATAAATGTGTTAATATGACACATTTTTCACATAAAGACTGGAAAATAGAAATTCTATTGCGTTGTAATTGTATTTTTAGTACTTAGTTCTGATTGTTAATGAATAACGAAAAACAAAACACGCTAATTATAGATGGAATCAACGGTGTTAAAAAAGTGACTTACCTTTATCTTAGAATAGCCAGCGATATTTTGCAATGTTGTTATATAGGCTGAGAAAAGTTTTTTTTAATCAACGAAAGATAAAAATGTATAATGCTTTTTATAAGTTTACAAATAAATATACCTGAGATAAAATGTGTGCTGATAGATATATAAATAAGGGTGAACTTTTTAAATTATTACTTTACTTCATTATTGTCCGTGTTTTGCAGTTCACGTTTTCATTTATTTTACGTAATTGTACGCTGTATTTGTTGTACAGGAACAACCACGACCTCAGATTTCAATGCCGAATCAATCTAGACAACAAAGGACTTCCATCAGTGAAGATCAAAATTATGGCAAAGCTACCCAAAGTAATAATAACAAAACAAAAGAAGCCGACAAGAAAGCTACCAATGCTTCAAGCACTGGATGGTTTGGTGGGATTTGGAGTAAATTGGCTTTAAGACCAAAGAACCAAATGAAATTACCAGATGATAAAAATCCCACTGTAAGTTTTTACAAAATTTAAATTTGTTTCTTTGAAGACATTTTATTTATTAATTTAGATTGTTTGGGACCAAGAAAAGAAACGCTGGGTTAATTTAGAAGATGATAATGCTGACACTGCAACTGAATTTAAACCACCACCTAAAATGAATGAAATGAGGCCTTCTGTAAATGCTGGTCTTCCTCAACTACCTTCACAACAACCACAATCGTTGCCTAATTTAAATTCTTATGGCATATCAACTAGTCAACAACAACAACAACCGCAAAGTCTTGATGTACATCCGCAAAATGATGGGAAACCACCTTTACCCTCACAAAATATGTTTAAAATGCAAAGGGGACGAAGTATGTTGATTAACTTTATTAATTCATATTAATTTGTAATTTCTAACTGAATATTTTATTATAGATTTAAAGAAATCATATGTCGATGTATTTAATCCAAATGGTAAACCATCTGCAACAACAACAACCAATGATTTTCAAGCTCCTTCGATGCCAACAAATAATAATGCCCCTATGAATTTCTTCGTGCCTGGACCAGTGGATCCAAATGCACCAGTTGATTTTCTCACACCTATGAATATACCACATCAAGATCCAAATACACAGGTCAGTCTTTTTTCATATTATTAATAAAAATAATAAAAGTTGTTCTATTTGATATGAATTCAATCTAGTCGTATATCATATTTCCTACATTCCATGAGGGACTTTTATCATAAAAATTAATTTATGGTTTATTTTGGTGGTGTATTATTATGCTTTTTGGTATTCTTGTGGTGGTAGATTTCTAGATGGAGTTCGGCTAGTTCTCTCTCCAAAGAAGTCCAGTCTTACATGATTCCAAAGCACGCAGTGCATTCTTGAGGTTGTTTTGTTTTGCTTTCCGCATGATTTTTCAAGTACATTCCTTCTCCTATGCTTTTGTAAGTTTTATTTATCATCAAGTTACATTTCATTTCATTCTTTGTCTGTTTTTATTTTCTCTCTTCTTTTTAAAGTTTTATATTTAATGAGTAATAATAAAATTTCATTTTTAGTTACACCAGTCGTGATAAATTGAAGTGGTGGAATCCAAAAGCATCATGTAAAATAATTATTATTAGGATACGGGTGGACGCTGCGGTAATTACAGCATTTTTTAATAATATATTAGGTAGATAGGAATAAATAAATAAAGAAATAAATTAAATAAAGTGGAAATTTTTAATGGCGATTTTGGTGCATCATCTACTTATTAAATCGCTTTAAGAAAACTACAAAAATTTTGGAATGAATGTTATAATGGTTAGACTTTTATTTAAAAAAAAAAATCAAAGCTTACACAACCAAATTTTGTGTTTAGATATTTGTAGTTTTTTGATAATGGACAGATTGTTATGGTTTTATATTATATAAGTTAGTTCTGTAAATATATAAAAAAGTGTATTGGTTATTTAATAAATTTAATAAACTATATTATAAAATAATCAAAAAAGAAAACAAAATGTTTAATAAAATGCAATTTATTAAACAAAGTATAAAAATAATAAATAAGTTTAGTACTAAATGTAAAAATTACTAAATACAAAAGTAACTAGGAAAAACAAAATCAACTCGAAGAACTTTCAGAAGTGGCGTCTTTTTCTTGATTAAATCTACTGCGTTTTTTACATAAACGTGTTTGTTGGTGCAACAATAATTTATCTTTACGATTAAAATTTCTTCCGCACTTATCACAATTGTATGGTTTATCACCAGAATGCACCACGATATGTCTCCGCAAATTCGAAGAATGCGCAAATCTTCTATTACAATGGGAATTAGGACACACATAAGGTTTCTCCCCGGAATGAATTCGAAGATGTTTATTGAGATCACCTCGATGATTGAAAACTTTATTACAAATTGAACACTTCATTTGTTTTCTGCGCGATTGATAAGAAGTACCAGGAAGAATTACATCCTGGTTGTGTTTACAATGTGATTTCCTAGATGTTGATGGATGTTGTTCCTGTTCTTGAAGATTTCTTTCAGTTGATAAACTTGCAATGGAAACTGGTAAGTTCTCATTATCTCCTTCATTTTGAATTTCTGATGATTTTTTGTTATCTTCACTTGTTTGTTTTTCTTGTTGCATATGAGCTGTTGTTAAATCGTGAAATAAATGTTTCGAAAGGATGTAGTTCTTGAAACTCTGTAGAAATTTTAAATTTAAAAGTTAAGTAAAAAAAAAACAATTGAATGAATTTTAATTGTCTTACGATATGAGTAGCTTTTGTTGAAGTGGAATAAACTCTATTAAATTGCACTTTAAATGTCATTTTTACAAGTTATAAATATTAATTAGTAACTGAATGAAACTCTTGTTAATAATTCTTATTCAAATCAGAGTTTAACAAGGAATAATAGTTAAATATTTGCTGAGTAAAAATGACCACTATGTTTGTGTGGGGAAAGTTTGATTTGTGTCTCTCATTCGGGAAGTTTTCATATCGGAATTCCGTGAATCCATTCAAATAATCATTGGCAAAGGAGCAAAAAACCGATTGGGATCCCCCCATTATGATTACGCATTTCATACTTATGTACTATACCTATAACATGTCTCAATTTTTTTTAAACGGTAGTTAAGTTATGTCGTCATCATGGAATTACACTCATGAGTGAGCATTCCATTCCACGAAATCTTAATAATTTCAAATTGCGTTGATTTTTGTTGTTGATAATTTTTAGATTACTGGTTAATTATTACGTCAATATAATTAACAAATAATGTGATTTACTTATTAATAATTTAGTAGTTTGTTGTTATTTTATTAATAATAAAAAATTTGTGGTTAATAGTTTACTTAGAGATAGGAATTAATAAAAATTTGGTAGTAAATTAAACACGATTACTATTTATCCTAATCGTAATGAAAAATAACAAATTTTAAGTAAATAATTTACTCGCTTAATGTAAATCCCATATTCTTATCTTTCAAGATTAATTTCCTGCATTAAATCATTAATATTAGCTTAAAATTTCAATATCCAATCAATAAAGCGATGAATTCATAGATAAAACTTATCTATAACAAAACTAATGTAAAATTTAATTTTATTGGTATCTTTTTATATACATTACAAATGATAATAAAATATATAATATAGTATACAATAATATCGAAGATATTAGAAATTTTAGTTCCCTAAAACAAACAATTTATAAAGTAGAATAAAAAGTAATTATTAAGTCATGCAAATGTTCATAATTTCAAACTTCCATAGCATTAATAGTATAATTAGCAACTTGTTGTATCGCCCGTTGTAAAGGATGTCCAAGTAATTTAGCCATAGACAATTGCAACTGCGAAGCACTTCTACCCACAGGAAAAAAGTAAGCGAATCCTTTACAATCGATAGCTTGCAATTCTTGAAATATCTTAATACAATGATTATTTCGACTGGGCATTTCATGAGTCATTAAAATATCAAATGTGAAATATGGCGAGTTAACAATTGCAGATTTTATGGGATTCGAATTATCCACCTTAGGAAATGTAAATGATCTTCCATAAGTAAACAATACTCGAACAATATATGGCGGTGGTACATTAAAATTCTCCTTAGTTTCCGGTAATTTCACTTTAGAATGTATCAATTCGAATAGTTTATCTAACATGATAATATCTTCAGGTTCACAAGATGGAGTATCTTCCAAAACATTAATGATTGTTTCGATATTACTTGTGAAATCTTTCACCCAAACAACTCGATTATCATTAATAATTACCAATGCAAATTCGTGCCTTGCATCGAGCATGTTTTTATTATATATGAAGAATCGTAAACTACGTCTGAGCATATTAAATGGACAAACTTTATCACCATTGAAATCGAAATACGAAGTCACTTCGTCTACAGCACTATCGAAAACTAATATTATTTTCTCAGGAACATTGTAAGGTGGTAATGTTCGTTCAGGGATTTTGTAAATATCTGCTGAATCATCGGTATCTTTATCTTGATCGTATTTATGTTGGTCTTCAGGATTGAAACCAATGTCTGGTTCTCTCATATCACCATTAGCTGCTATTTCAGTTTGTTTAACATTTGTTGAGGATACTTCTGGTTCGTCATGTCCTGTGATATCAATAACTTCATTTTGTTTGCTTTCTAATTTCATTTTGGGCTTTTTTCTTGTATTGCTGGAAATGCTCATGTTTGATATTTAAAAATAATCTTATAATTGGTATTATAATATCTTGAGGTAGGATCTAAAAGGAAATAGATTAATAAATTAAATAAAAAGATAAAATAATAATTTGTACCTAGTCACTCGTAGTTAAACTTATTAGGTTAAATATATGACATTTGTAGTATTAATACAATAATAAAACTATTGTTAGCTATTTTACAACTTCTAACATTCTTTAGAATAAGTTATGAACGTAATTAAAGCATTAAATTGCTTGAAATATCTTTGTAAATTGAATAAAATTGTAAAAAAACAATTGCCATATGATCACAAATCACAAATTGATTAGTTCCAAAAGTAACTGGCAGATGGCGCATCACATACGAGCTAGGCAATATTTTAAACATGGAGTGACATTCACTTGTTTTACAGAGGTCCTGCAACAGCAACAACATTCCATACGATTTCTTCTTCTTTGTACCTTGTTTAATACCTAGTTGTTCCGATAAACTTGCTACATACTGTCAACTTCGTGTGCATGGCACAGAATGTCATTGCACATTTCGTATATCAGTCTCGCGAGTGCGGCATTCATACCTTCATTCAGTCAGTCGTGGAAACTTGCACGTCCAGGACGGAAGAACGTCGATGTAGTGTGTTAAAAAGTGTCGTAGAGCTTATCAGCATTCATTCATTATCACTACAATACCAACCAGAGCTTATCATCGGTATGCTATCTTTAAGGAATGTAAATTAATGTGTGTGTAAAATTCATCTCACAGTATGCGAGTGCATCTCTTCATGATAACAACTTGCCAGATGCTGAAAGAAAAATCGAAAATGCAGCCTGTGGAAAAGCAATTTTAAGGGAGAAGAAACACGATAATTTCGAGAAGTATTTTCATTATAAATCCCTAAGGAAAAATTTAGATAAATTGTCTCATGAGGGAGAGAAATGTAAGGTGGATAAACAGGGTGTGAATAAAAACAAACAATTGAAGGAGTTGTAAGAGATTTTCAATATTCATTACGAAGAGTGAATGTGGTCGTTGAAGGATTGGTTTATTTACATCTTTATCCGAAGGACGTTTATCACCATTAGCAAATTTTAAAAAGATTCCACAAGTTTTAACCTCTCTTTAATCATGACTGGATCAAGTAGCATTTTGCCGCAATATCAACGCAATGGAATGCAAACACAATTCCTTCGAAGATCCTTCCGACCAAAGGAGAAATACGTGATATTATTAGTGGTCTTCACATTTGGATTGGTATGTTTCGGGACGTTCTTCTTCCTGCCGGAATTCCGAGCTGGGAATACTAGCAGTATGGCAGCTGATAGTGTTTATCGAGTTTATGATCAATTTAAAAGAGCTGGACCAGAATTGCTGATTCCACCGCCGCATTTGGAACGAGAATCTAAGACGATTATGCGGCACGATCAACATCACGAAGGCCTTGATCCACATTTACTTGACGATCGGGAGAAACTTCGAGCGAAGATTGAAATGGATATGGGGTTGAAAGTGCTGGAAAGACCTGATATCGAGGGAGTCAAAGCGAGATCTTCTTCCACAGCGAAAGTGGAAGTTGTGCATCCTTTGGATGAAGTCCTCGGACGTGGAGATGAATTGAGTGCTGGGAATGGTGATGGAGATGCTGGAGTTGGCGAATCGCCGATTGTTACCGTGCCTCCGGCATTTAGTGATCATTATCCTTTGGTTACTCATGGGGAAGATCCTGATCCTGATGTTAAAGCCAAGAGGAATAAAGTTAAAGAGGTGAGTTTTTTTTATTATTAATTAATTATTTGATTTTTTTTGTTGTTGGCAACGAATATGAAATACGATGAATATCAACAAGTTTTAGTATTTCATGGAAATGAAATTTGTGTATCTAATCGATAATTTAAATAGGGAATGAATGGAATGATTATATGAAGTTTATAGAACTTTGTTCTATTTTGTTTATTAAATTTTTGTTGTTAGTACATCGTTATAAAATTTGTAGGATGTTGTTTGTTTTAATTATAAAATGTAAATATAAAGAGAGGTACATAGTAACAATAACATCAAGTTTAATAACATAATTCATAATTGCGGGAATTTTAATGACTTCCTATGCACGTGGTTGTTACAATTTCTAGTAAAACAATGC